>JARHVA010002778.1:1972500-2142500 GCA_037957365.1 Torreya grandis | reverse complement strand
TATATGGATAAACTAATATAAAAAAATGTGAACAAAAGTCATGTATTTTAACATAGGTCAAATATGTCAAAGATTTGTCAAATTACACATTTTCAAGTGTCTAATACCAAATACGAGTGTCTAAATTTTCCCCATTTTATTAGACTAATGATTTTTTTAGAGTAAAAGGATAAAATATGACACCTAAGGATAACTCTGATGGCTATGCTTGATTATGTACTATGTGCCAAATTTGATCCATACAAACCTATAATGAAACATGTCAAAAATAGTTTATTTACGTAGGATATAAAATATAAAAGTGAAAATATTAAACATATATGAAATGTAGTATCAAGGAGTAAAAATGCTTGTATGCATTCAAACCGAGATTTACTATGGGAGACAATGGATAATATAGTGGTTGTGCCCTATTAGAGATGCCAATGTAAAATCATGGGTGAGTTGAATATTCCCCATAACTCACTCAAAATGGAAATTTTCCTATAAGTTACATCATGCATATTTTTATCCCCACACAACTCAGTATATCTAAGTAATATAATCCACTAAATTTACCATTAAAAACAAGAAATGTTTATGTTGTTTGCTAAAAATGTTAGTGCAAAAAATCAAACAACTAAAAAAATTCTTACTTAGAACATTTCAAGAAAGATCACATTTACCATGTCCATGTCCACACCTCCTTGGGGGACTGTCAGCTAGACCTCTAGGCCCTCAGACACATGAAGATGTGAGACATGATGAAATCCACATCTACGTCCATGCATCCTTGAGGGACCCTTGATTAGACTGGTAGTCCTCACTTGACACATGTACAAGGACCAAGGCATATAAGGGGGAAGAAAAAAGGGTTTATATAATTATTCCTTGGTCCTCTTCCCTCATTGTTGCCCTACCCCTCCACCCCACAATAGTAAAACCCTACCAAGTTTTTTGTAAAAACATTACAAGATTTAACTCACCAATAATGCCCTCATCTTGATCTTGTTCTTGTTGTTTCCCAAAATTAGCTTAGCCCATTTTTGAGAACAACCCCCTATGAAACTTGTCCATTTCATCTTTCGTCTCTCTAAGTTTGTTTTTGAGATAGGTTTTTAATTCGTTCTCATCTTGGCCTAGAAACGTGAGAGTGGTTATGATCTCTTTGTGACCAAGAATCCCCCCTCCTCCCAACTGCCTCTTTCAGAGTTGGTGTTTTCTTCCATTTTTGTGCACTGGCGGCAAAAATTGCCACCAGTGCATTTTTCCTTTGAGATGCAAGGGTGGCAAAAATTGCTGCCCCTACATTTTTGCCTGCAAGGGCAGCAATTTTTGCCACCCTTGCATTTCTGCCCACAAGGGTGGCAATTTTTTCCGCCCCTGCATTCTGCCTGTAAGGGCATCAATTTTTGCCGCCCCTGCATCCGACCTTCAATCTGAACATGCAAGGGTGACAAAATTTTCCACCCATACATGCCTCAATTTCTATGCATAGCATTTATTTCCACATGTGGTGGGTTGTTGGGGTTGTTTTTCACCCCATATAATCTGATTTGGGCCTCATTTCTTCTCATTCTTCCTCCTTTCCTCCTGCCTTTTGCATTTGGGTGATCTGACGAATGAGTTGAAGTGAATTTTGGTAGATTTAATCTCATAGTGCACATGGATTTATAGGTAGGTCTTGTTTTTAGCTTTTATTGTATTTTCTTTCCTCTTTATTTGCTTCTTTTGGTTTTATTAGAGTGTTTTTGTTGTTATTTTGACTGGTCAGCCTGCTCCTAAGAGGGTGGAAATTTTCACTGTCTCCCACCTCCCCCTCCACGTCGGCCTTCCTATCTTTCTTCCCGTGTTGGGATGGTAGTTTTCACCACCCCTCACCTCTGTCTGTGGTTTCTCACCAAACCCGCACAAGCAGCAATTTTTGCCACCCGTGCGTCTCAGCTCCTGTTCTTCACCTTCGCAGGCGGCAAAATTCACTGCCCATGCTGACCAATTCGTGCATGGGTGGAAATTTTTGCTGCTTGCGCACCATCCTTGCCAATGACTTGCATCGGTAGTGATTTTTTCTGCCGATGCATGCTCAATTTGTAGGGGCAAAAAATTTCACCGCCCCTACTTTTCTTTCCCTGACTTGCAGAGGCAGCAAAATTCACCGTCTATGCAGGCTGACCCTGCATGGGCGACAAATTTTTTTGCCCTTGCATTTTGTCAATTCCTTCTATAGGGGTAGTGATTTTTGCCACCCATGCATTCCTCCTCCAATTTTTTTAACTCTGGAGGATTTTTTTCATCTTTTCCTTTCTTTCCCTTCCTTCCTCATTTTCTGCACCTTTTTCCAATCTAACCTTTTTAAGTGCCCTCCATTGGTCATGATCACTTGAAATGCAGATTCCCTAATTCATCCACTCTCCTCTAAATTTGTGATCATGACTGTAGTACTTTCAGAGAATTCATGCTCATCAACACCTATTTGACTAAGGCCAGTTCCAATGTCTGAAGCGTCTCCAAAAAAGGCAAAGATGATGAAGTACAAATACTAGGGCATCTTTCCAGTCACTTTAGTTACCTCCAATGTCAATGACATCAGAGACACTAAAATTGGTCACGTGGACATGGCCAAGTTTGTAGCTTGAATGAAGGTGACAAACTCGAGTTCCAAAATGGGAAGGATCATTGAAAGCAACATCCACTTGGTTTCCACTTTCCCAGTGGTAGCACATCATACAAAGTTTGTCATCCAATGTGCCCGCTTCTACAACAAAGAGACAAGGTCAGTCTCAGATGCCAGTGGTAATGTGATAATTCAGCTGGATCTTGAATTCATAGACAAAGTCTTCATGTGCCCTCCTGCTACTAAAGTACTGAAGATTGACTTCGTAGAAGCCCAAAAGGAATATGACAAGGACCCTAAAAGGGCAAAGAAAGTCATGAATAATAGATGGCTAAAGACACCTAGAACCAGTCTATCTAGATGGCTGCAGAACTTTCCTAGAAGTGATTTCATTGAAGAAGTCGGTGACTTGATCATCCTTCTTAGCAGAGTGAGAGGCCTCCCATCTTCCTCACAGTTCCATGAATGGATGTACCCATTCATTAAGATCATCCTCCAGGGTAAATAGGTCATCTTTTGGAGTGAATAAATCAGCAACGCCCTCCACGAGCAGCTAACCAAGGTACAAACTTCTTCCAAGTTCTATATGACCTCGTACCTTGTGTACATAGCTACTTCGATGTGAACCTTCCCAGGTTTAACAACTGAAGGGGATATAAAGACCACCCCAGTTTACTCATATTACCTCCAGCTGAATCTACAAGGATCAACCCACCATTTCAAAAGGGTGAATGACGCTTTCTTTATCATATTTTTATGCCTCTTCAACCCTCAACTTGAGTAGAAGAGAGTATTAGACGAGGCTTGGGAAGTCGTCAATGACTATGGTTGCATGTTCCTTTAGTTTCCCACATTCTGCTATCTTTGGGTTGGATTTTTTCAAGACTACCCCTATATGCTCCCTAGGTTCCATTCTGACAAGTTGATTTTAATGGAGCTTTGCCGACAACTAGTTATCATGCATACTAGGCAAATGGAGCTAAAAAAGCCAGGTTTCAAGTTTACAATCAAAATTGGTAGGTATTCTATTATGACAGTAGCCAAAGCCAAAGTCATGGAAACAGAGATGCATCTGGTCACTCTGAAGCAGTTTAAGAGAAGAGACAAATTTGACTATAGGGGAGTCAAGGAAAAGATCAGGCAGAAGACACAATTCCATGAGCCCATGATCGAGGACATCTGGATAGACCTGAGAGCAACCAAACAAATCAGAAGAATGGATTATAGCAGGTTGACCCTGGAACAAATTGAATATTTGGGGCTTGCAGAGATCCACCCTAATCTAGCCAATGATGGGAATATTATCAACAGTAAGTACCTGGCCGAAAAGATTGATGGCTCCCCTCTTCCTCCAACTCAGTGGTCTCAGAAGGAACTAACTTCTTTGAGGAAAAGATTTGAACTGATATTGGCTAACACCAATGATTGGTTAGTAGCCAAAGGAATAATGCTAAAAGAATTTATCACGAGATCCGAGGCTGAATTCCAAGCAGAGATGAGGAAGAAAGTAGAAAATAGAACCAAGAACAAAGGTGATGTTCCTTCCCCATCTAGGCCTCACAAGCCTAGAATCATCTTTGTTTCCAAAAAATCAAAGACTACTAAAGAGCCAGAAGCAACGGCTAAAGGAGTTACAAAATAGAGCTCTCAGGCACAGGCAACCCAACCAATAGAGATAGATGATCAGCCTTCAGAATAGCAAAAGATTGAGCCTCTACCTTCTTAAGAAGGGGCACAACTACTCAAAAGCATCTCTCCTTCTCTGCCTCAGTCTCTTATGGCACCCCCTTCTTCTCTCTCTCTTATCAGTGTTCCTTCTTCTGGAGCCACCTCTCCTTCTAGAGTTATATTTGGCAATCCTCAGGGCACTTCTGGAGGTACTCCTCGCTCCTCTGGGTCCATTCCTAGTTTGTCATCTCCTTCTTTCAATCTGGGAGAAAGTTCTACACAAGAGCCAGAATCTATGGCTCGTACAGTTTCACTTGTTACTCTAACTGTAACTACTGTCACCACTATCAGTGTAGAAGCTACCACGGTAATGCCAACTGAGACAACCATTGCCACGATAAGTACTTCTCCCCTGCCATGGATGTTAGCTTTCACACCCAAAAGAAAGAAGCTAGACATCTCTCTAGATGACTTCAATTTTGGCAAAATAGTGTTGGTGAAAGCTAAGGCTCCTAAAAGGCCAAGGATATTCTCAAAATTAGTTGAGAAAAGAGGACATAAATTTTTGGAAATAGCTAAGCCTCCACAGGATGCAACCCTTGAGGGTTTTGAAATGAGCATCTATTCCATTTCTCATGTTGAACTTGGAAAAGTTACTAACGAAGGTGTGAAAAATGACCTTCAGTCTGCTATGGACATCATGGTCCATAAATTTGACTAAGAAAAAGGGATGAAAGATTATTACAAAGCCAAGACAGAGCAGCTGACAGAAGTAATAAGGAGGTTCACTAATCCCCCTGAAGCGGAAACTCCAGAGGCCTTCTCTATAGATGACCCTATCATTCAAAAGGTAGAGAAGACTTACATGAAGGGGAAAGTCCTGGAGGACTACGTTGAAAAAATGCATACTCAGGGAGTTTCCTTGCTTATAGAAGTTGCTGAAAAAATGGACAAAATGAAAAAGGTGAAGGCAGAATTAGATGACCTGGTCTCTCTTATCTCTCAGGAGGTTGATAGTTCAAAAAAAGATCTTAGCAAATGGAGGGAGATGAAGGATCTAAAGAAAAGCACCTTGATATCTATTGGTGTAATCTCTAGCAAGGACTCTTATGTTGAGATCAAGGAGTCACTGATCTTTAGGATCCAGGTACTCAAGGATTTAATTGAGGATCTCAAAGCTTCTAGGGATGCTAGTGAGAAGAGTGACACAGGCCTGCTTAATAAACTAGAAGAACTGCCCTGCAATCTCACTTCTAGAGATAACGAATTTCTCTCAGTAAACTTTTTCCCCCTTCTCTCTTCTTTCCTTATGCACTTTTGTCTTGTGAAAACTGCATGCAATTTTGTAATATGTAATTACATGTAAAAAGTTCAAAAAAATATCTCAAAGTCAAAGATGAGTCATCTTTGACTAAGATATTTTTGTATTTTATTATTTTCTAAAATTTGAGAGTTTCTCCCTATATATAGTGGAGACCTCTTTTGTAAAAAGGATCTTGGATAATAGAGAGAAAAAACTCTGCCGAAATTGAAACACTTTTTGATACTTTGTGCTCAAACTTGTAAATCATATTTTGTTAAATGAATGAGAAGCAGGTTTATTTTAGACTTTGTGTTGAATTATCTATGTTATTTAGGAAACAGTTCTTAGGTCTTTTTTCCTGGTAATATCTTGTTTATCTGATTTAATAAGCAAAGTGGGTGTGTTAATATTATCTGAGAATGTTTCTAAAAGATAGAAGATAGAATTTGAGCTATTTTTATCTTTGTGATTCAATTATCTTTTGTAGTTTCAGGAGAAGACTTTGTGCTTCGTTTCATTCTACGGTTACACTTGTCTCGAATCGGTGAAGGAGGCTACAGAAGACTTTGTGCTTTTGTGAGTTTCTTTGTTAACTTTTGTTTTTTACTTCAGGTGATTTCTTGCTATAGGTTGGATACCATTTCTGAAAGAAGAGGGATGTTATTGACCCACTACCAGGATTTCTCTATCTTGCTTCTCGTACATCACCTCTGAAAAAAGAGAGGTGGATGCTGTTACACCATCCCATGTGTTATTTTCTGCTTAATTTTATATATTCATATAGCATATAAGTATTCATAGGGAACCTCCCCTTGATGAGAGGAGAGATTTACCTCATCCAGATCTAGTAAACCCACACTTTTTATGGCATTAATATCCCTATGCTATGGTTGATATACCCATTTTGTCATTAGTTAGTTGATGAAAAAATATTCACCCAACAATTTTTTGGCGACTCGACTGGGGATTACAAACATGCATTTTGAAGCCTCAAGCTTCAGCTTGAAGCAATTTCAGTTCCTTTTTTCATTCAAAATCTAGCAACTCCACACTACACAAGAAGCTAAAGATCCAAGGGTGTTTTTGATCCCATGTTTGAGTTGGCATAGCAGAACAACTTTGATCTCTTTCCTCTGTCACCTTTCCTCCAATGGTCTAGGAGTTTTCCTCCTAACCTTATCAAGTCACCGACGTAAGGCAGAGCTTCTTTTCCTGCTATCAATCATGCTCTACCTATAAATAATCCACCAAGGTTTGTTATCCCACCATTTAATCATCCTATCATAATGGCTCAAGGCCCGTGGGGTAATTCCTTTGGTCCTCTTAATTTGAGTGCACCTTTGCATGAACTGCCTCGTAGTTTTAGAAAAAAATTTCCTAAGTTTTTTGGTGATGGAAAGGTTCATCTTGATGAGCATATTTCCACTTTCTCCATAGCATGCGGTGTAATTAGCGTGGAATTTGAGGATGTAGCAGTGAGAATTTTTATAGAAACCCTGCAAGGAGTTGCCACAGATTGGTTTTATCACCTGCAGGCTAGGTTAGTAACTGACTGGGATACACTCAAAGCCAAATTTGAAGCTAGATTTAAACCTGCTGAAGACGCACATGCCTTGTTAGTGCAACTAAAACAGATGAAAAAATAATCCCGGGAACCCATGAGGGATTTCATAGCTAAATTCAACAAGTTGAGGAACTGGATTCCAACTGTTGCTCAGCCCACGCCAGAGAATCTCAAGTGCTTTTTCATCAACTCACAACTTCCCGAAGTAAGTTTTCTATTGAGGTGAGCTGGCCCTATGGATTTAGCATTGGCTCAAAATTTGGCTACTGAGATCGAAGATGATCTTATTCTGGCAGGTAAGATCAAAAAAGACCCTACTAAAAATAGATTCTCTTCATCTACTGAAAGCTCTTCTACAGGAACTATAGATCCTATGGTGCAGAAATTGACAAATGAACTAATAGCTTTGAAGAGGCAAATAGCCCAATCTACCCCTACCTATCGAGATATGCCCAGGAGGACATTCCAAAATCAACAGTATCAGGGTAATGCTACCTGGAACCAAGGGCAACCAAATCACCTGCCTCCCCCTCCAAGGAAATTAGCCATTGAAGCAACACCTACCAATTCCGTGATCGATTACCTAGAGGCTGAACATGACTATTCACTCCAACCTCAGTTGGACCAACAAAATGATGCTAATCTCTTTGATGAGCAGGAAGAAGAATTAGCTGGCGACTCCAATATCAGTTTCCTAAATTACCAGGATGAAGCTGGAAGTAAAGGGGAGGGTTTAGATGGATCCTACGCTATTTTCACTAGATCTCAAAATCAGTCAGCTTCATAGACTGACAAAAGAAAGGCAGAGGAAGAACCCTAGCCAACGATTTCCATTGCTAAATGAGGGACTCCATTGCCTCCATAATCAAAAGATCAGGTAATTCATAAAAAAGTAAGTACCTCCAACCACCCCATACCATCCAATTCTATTGCTCAGACCAGTGTCGCACCTACTAAAACTCCAGATGATGGACCCTCTTCCTCTATCTCAAGTTCTTTTCAATTATTTGATATAATTGATTATGCTAAAAAGACTAAAATTCAAATGATAGAGATTGAATATTTGAGGGCTAACCCAGAAAAATTTGATAGGTTAGTAGAATATGTGAAAAACAAAGCCATCCTGTAGGACAAGATTATTTGAAGGCCATTCATGATCCCCCTAAAGATAAACCGGACCAAAACAATCTCGTTTTGACTCCTCCTGTCGCTCTTGGGAAAATAGAACCTTTCTATGTTTCCCTACTTATAAATGGTTATAAACTGAGTAATTGTATTATAGACTCTGGAGCCTCAGATAATGTCATGCCTGCAAAGGTGGTAGATTCTCTTAGCCTGAATCTAACCAAAACTTTTGGGAGGTGTTTTTCTATGAAAAATAAGCAAGTTCCCCTCCTTAATTAGATAAAAGATGCTCAATTCACTTTCACAGCTTTTCCAGAAAAGCAGATAAAAATGACGGTTTTGGTGGCTGACGTTCCAACGTCTTATGGCATCTTGCTCGGATGAAATTTTTGCAAAGATGTTGGAGGTGAGCTAAGTATGGATTTGTCAGAAGCAAGAATCCCAATTCAAAGTGTCATGAAAAAGTTGCTTCCTAAAAAAGAAGCAAGATATGTAGTTACCCGATTGTTGGCACCAGAAGCTCAAATTTTATTTGAGTCCTTAGGCATGGGCAACCACTTCCTATCTACAGACGAGATCCATGGGGCATCTGATGAAACTCTTACGGGTGATAACTTGAGATTGTGTTCAGCTGACACAATGAGAGAATTGACAAATCAAAATGAACACATGGAAGAACTTCTTCCCCCAAACGAAGGAGTTTTCAAAGAAAAAGCAACGTCTAACGAGGTATGGACCTTAAAATTTGATTGCAACTACTCTTCTACTTGTTCAAGAGCTGGGGTTGTGTTGGTATCTCCTCAGGGAGACATTATTCCTTTGTCCTACAAATTACAGTTCAATAATACCAACAACACAGCTGAATACAAATCCTTGTTGCTTGGATTACAGGCTGCAAGAGAAAAGGGCATTAGGATACTCCATGCTAAAGGGGACACCAAGTTGGTAGTCTGCCAGGTGAGGAACCTTTATCCGATGAAAAATGAAAGGTTGTGCCACTATCTTAATCTAGTCTGGGATCAAATTGAAAACTTTGACGCTTTCAACATCTCTGCTATTTCAAGGGAATTTAATGACTGGGAGGATGCATTGGCTATCTCTACTACTCTCTTAGTTCCTCACCAAGAATTTAAGGGAGATAAGTACACTATTGAGCTGGTCTTTTGACCAAGTGTATCTGATAATGCCAGCCATTGGCAAGTATTTAACAATGATGATCAAATCATCACTTTCTTGGAGCAAAAGGATAGTTTTGAACAACTGCATTTTGAAGGTAGTAACTCTAAGGATGTGAAGTAACTCTTGAGTCAAATACAAATACAGATGAGGATTTCCTACAACTTAAGGGGAATAAGATTCCTAAAGGCCTGGTTTCCCTAGAGAAGTTGTTTGATAACCATGACAGGTTTATTAAACAACAACGAACAGATTCAAACTCTTCTCAAGATTTTGATCAGATAAACTTAGGAACCAAGCAAGATCCTGAAATGGTAAATATTGGGAAAAGCTACACCCTCGAGGAGAGATTTAAGATTGCTAGTTTACTTCATCAATATATAGATGTATTGGCCTATTCCTATGATGATCTGAAATCACTCAGGCCAAATGACATTCACCACAACATTCCTCTAAAGGCAAACTCAGTACCTTACAAGAAAAAGTCTAGGCAATATAATCCAAAAATCTCAGGTACTATTTTAGCTAAGATACAAAAAATGCTTGATGCTCGGATAATTTTCTCAATCCACCACTCAACATTGATTGCCAACATAATGCCTGTCAAGAAGAAGAATGGTGAAATTCAAATCTATGTGGATTTTCGAAACTTAAATCAGTTGTCTTTAAAAGATAACTACCCTCTTCCTATCATGGATCAAGTTCTGTAGATGGTAATAGGTTCAAAAATGTTATCAATGCTAGACGGTTTTCTGAGGTACAATCAGGTCAAAGTCAGAAAGGTAGATCAGCATAAGACAACATTCACCACACCTTGGGGCACTTTTGCTTATCGAAGAATGCCTTTTGGTCTGATAAATGCAGGCACCACATTTTAAAGGGTGATGGATCTCACTTTCAAGGATGAAATGGGAAAATTTATCGTAGTATACCTAGATGATTTGACAGTGTTTTCAAAGCATCGTTCTGAGCATGTTCACCATTTGCAAAGGATACTGGAACGCTGTCGTCAGAATGATATTTCTTTAAACCCAAAGAAATTTGTCTTCAGAGTAACTGAAGGGAAGCTTCTCAGACACATTGTGTCCCAAGAAGGTATTAAAATTGATCCAGAGAGAGTCAAGTCCATCTAAGAACTTACTCTACCTACCAGCAAAACCGCAGTTCACTCTTTCTTTGGAAAGGTAAGTTTTCTTCAGAGATTCATTCTTAAATTTGCTAAAAAAACCCACCACATTGTCAACATGATGAAAGGAAATACTACATTTAGGTGGACCGCTGAGGGCAAATCAGTGTTCAAAGAAATCAAAGAAGCAATTGTTCGCGCACTAGTCTTGGTTTGTCCAAATTATACTAAAAGTTTCAAAATATACAGTTATGCTTTCGAGCATACACTATCGACTATTTTAGTCCAACAAAATCAAGAGGGTGTAGAATCTCCTATCTCTTTTATGAGTTATCCACTCAAGATTCATGAGCTAAAATATTCCCTTATGGAGAAGCATGCATACGCAGTGGTCAAAGCAGTCAAGCATTTCAGGTTTTATATCTTGAACTCTCATACCAAAGTTCTTGTATCAGACACAAAAGTAAAATCCATTTTGACTCAATAGGAGTTTGGTACGAAGAGAGGTAACTAGATTGCCAAGACTCAAGAGTTTGATTTGGACATCAAACCTACCAAGCTCGTACATGGAAAGGGTCTTTGCTAGTTGATCGCCAAAAACATTCCAGGTGAAATAGAAAATAAAAAAGTAAAGATCGAAGGCGCGCCTATGGTCCTCTTTGTTGCAACTACTGATGAGTGGTATTCTGACATTGCTCATTTTTTGACATATGGTGAGTGTCTCGCTCATCTTTCTTATAAAGAGAAACAAAATGTTAAGTTAAAAGCGATTGGTTATGTTCTATGGGACAATGGTCTTTACAAGAGAAACCTTGATGAGGCATTTCTTTGTTGTGTTGATAAGGTGCAACAAGAAAAACTCTTAGAGTCTTTCCACAATTTGGCCTATGGAGGGAATTTTTCTACACTAGTGACAATGCACAAAATTCTACGAGCAAGGTATTATTGGCCGATGCTATTCCAGGATGCCTACAAATGGGTGCGTAGGTGCGAATTGTGTCAATAGTTTGTTGGAAAGCCTAAGCTGCCTGCATTGCCTCTTAAGCCAGTAGTAATTGAGGAACCATTTTAGCAGTGGGGTATTGACTTTATTGACGTAGTCAACCCATCTTCAAGTGCCAGACATGATTATGTCCTCACAACAATAGATTACTTTACTAAGTGGGTGGAGGCCATCCCAACCAAGCACGCTACGTCTGAAGTGGTGTGTAGTTTTCTCAAAGAAAATATTATCTCTAGGTTTGGGGTCCCACTAAAGATTGTAACAGATAATGTGGCCTATTTTTCATCACATGAAATTAATCAATTTTGTTTTTATTATGGGATTACCTTATCCCACACTTCAGATTATTTCCCTCAAGGAAATGGCCAAGCAGAATCAAGTAATAATAACCTGGTCACTATTATCAGGAAGTTGGTGGATGACAATCAGAAAACATGGCACAAAGCATTATATGATGCTTTATGGGTAGATAGGATAACACCCAAAAGGGTTATAGGTATGTTGCCTTTCCAGCTTCTATATGGATTGAATGCAAAAATCCCCATCACCCTTGAACTACCAGCACTCAGGTTAACTAAAGCAATCAAAGACTCAACCTTCGAAAGCTCAATCGACAAAAGAATCATGTGTCTGACTGAGCTGAATGAGTGACGAGCCATGGTAGTGGATCAGATTATAGAGCATCAGAACTGGGTGAAGGCACTTTTTGATAAAAAAACTAAAGTTCACGAATTCCAAATCAGAGATCAAGTCTTGTTGTGGGACAAGAGGTGAGAACCAAAAGGGATGCACGATAAATTTGACTCCCTATGGAGAGGCCCGTTCACCATTCAATAGCTTTGTGGTGAGGCTAGCTTCTTGCTGGAGTACCAAGATGGAATGCCATTTGCACTACCTCATAGCAGGCAACATCTGAAGCTATTCAATCCTTGAAACTTGGATAAGTCCGTTTGTATATATGTACAATTTTTACGTTTTGTCTATTTTTCTTTTATTTTTAGCTTGAATCCGTAGCCCAATGGCTTGGATGAAGGCACTTAGAGACTGGTTTCTACTCTCGTTAATTGATTTGATTAACAAAAGTTCCCCAACAGGAGCCAGCTGTTGTTTTCCAAAATTAGCTTAGCCCATTTTTGAGAACAACCCCCTATGAAACTTGTCTATTTCGTCTTTTATCTCTCTAAGTTTGTTTTTGAGACAGATTTTTAATTCATTCTCATCTTGGCCTAGAAACGTGAGAGTGGTTACGATCTCTTTGCGACCAAGAATCCCCCCTCCTCCCAACTGCCTCTTTTAGAGTTGGTGTTTTCTTCCATTTTTGTGCACTATCGACAAAAATTGATGCCAGTGCATTTTTCCTTTGAGATGTAAGGGCAGAAAAAATTGCTGCCCCTGCATTTTTGCCTGTAAGGGTGAGAATTTTTGCCGCCCCTGCATTTCTACCTACAAGGGTGGCAATTTTTGTTGCCCCTACATTTTTGCCCGCAAGGGCAGCAATTTTTTCCGCCCCTGCATTTTGCCTATAAGGGCGTCAATTTTTGCCACCCCTGCGTCTGACCTTCAATTCAAACATGCAAGGGTGGCAAAATTTGCTGCCCATGCATGCCTCAGTTTTCATGCGTGGCATTTATTGCCACACGTGGTGGGTTGTTGGGGTTGTTTTTTACCCCATATAATTCGATTTGGGCCTCATTTCTTCTCATTCTTCCTGCTTTCCTCCTGCCTTTTACATTTGGGTGATTTGACAAATGAGTTGAAGTGTGTTTTGGTAGATTTAATATCGTAACGCGCAAAACTTTCCAGGTAGGTCTTGTTTTTAGCTTTTATTGTCTTTTCTTTCCTCTTTCTTTGCTTCTTTTTCTTCTTTTAGTTTTATTAGAGTATTTTTGTTGTTGTTTTGACCGGTCGGCCTGCTCCTAGGAGGGTGGAAATTTTCACCGTCTCCCACCTCCCCCTCCACGTTGGCCTTCCTGTCTTTCTTCTCGTGTTGGGACATCAGTTTTCACCACCCCTCACTTTTATCCATGATTTCTCACCAAACCCACATAGGCGGTGATTTTTGTCACCTGTGCATCTTGGCCCCCGTTCTTCACCTTTGCGGGTGATGAAATTCAACACCCGTGCTGACTAATTCGTGCATGGGTGGCAATTTTTGCCGCCCGTGCACTAGCCTTGCCAATGACTTGAATCAATGGTGATTTTTGCCGCCGATGCATGCCTAATTTGTAGGGGCAGCAAATTTCACCACCCCTACTTTTCTTTCCCTGACCTGTAGAGGTGGTGAAATTTGTTGTCTATGCAGGCTGACCCTGCATGGGCAGTGAATTTTACCGCCCTTGCATTTTGTCGATTCCTTCTGTAGGGGCAGAGATTTTCACCACCCATGCATTCCTCCTCTAAATTTTTCTAACTCTGGAGGATTTTTTTCATCTTTTCCTTTCTTTCCTCATTTTCTGCACTTTTTCTGACTTGGCCTTTTTAAGTGCCCTCCATTGGTCATGATCACTTGAAATGTAGATTCCCTAATTCATCCACTCTCCTCTAAATTCATGATCATGACTGCAATACTTTCAAAGAATTCATGCTCATCAACACCTGTTTGACCAAGGCCAGTTTCAATGTCTGAAGCATCTCCAAAAAAGGAAAAGATGATGAAGTACAAATACCAGGGCATCTTTCCAGTCACTTCAGTTACCTCCAACATCGATGACATTAGAGACACTAAAATTGGCCACGTGGACATGGTCGAGTTCATAGCTCGAATGAAGGTGAAAAACCTGAGTTTTAAAATGAGAAGGATCATTGAAAGTAACATCCACTTGGTTGTCACTTTCCTAGTGGTAGCACATCATACATAGTTCATCATCCAATGTGCCTGCTTCTACAACAAAGAGACAAGGTCAGTCTCAGATGCCAGTGGTAATGTGATAATTCAGCTGGATCCTGAATTCATAGACAAAGTCTTCATGTGCCCTCTTGCTACTGAATTACTGAAGATTGACTTCATAGAAGCCCAAAAGGAATACGATAAGGACCCTGAAAGGGCAAAGAAAGTCATGAATAATAGATGGCTAAAGACACCTAGAACCAGTCTATCCAGATGGCCGTGGAACTTTCCTAGAAGCGATTTCATTGAAGAAGTCGGTGACTTGATCGCCCTTCTTAGTAGAGTGAGAGGCCTCCCGTCTTCCTCATAGTTCCATGAATGGATGTACCCATTCATTAAGATCATCCTCCAGGGCAAGCAAGTCATCTTTTGGGGTGAACAAATTAGCAACGCCCTCCACAAGCAGCTAACCAAGGTACAAACTTCTTCCAAGTTCTATATGACCTCATACCTTGTGTATATAGCTACTTCAATGTGAACCTTCCCAGGTTTAAAAACTGAAGGGGATAGAAAGACCACCCTGGTCTACTCATATTACCCCCAGCTAACTCTACAAGGATCAACCCACCATTTCAAAAGGGTGAATGACACTTTCTTTGCCATATTTTTATGCCTCTTCGACCCTTAGCTTGAGCAGAAGAGAGTATCAGACGAGGCTTGGACAATCATCAACGACTACAGTTGCATATTCCTTCAGTTTCCCACCTTTTGCTATCTTCAGGTTGGCTTTTTTTAAGGCTACCCCTATATGCTCCCCAGGTTCCCTTTTGACAAGTTGATTCTAATGGAGCTTTGCTAACAACTGGTTGTCATGGATACTAGGCAAATGGAGCTAAAAAAGCTAGGTTTCAAGTTTTCAATCAAAATTGATAGGTATTTTATTGCGACATCAACCAACGCCAAAGTCATGGAAATAGAGATGCAGCTGGTCACTTTGAAGCAGTTCAAGATAAGAGACAAATTTGACTACAGGGGAGTCAAAGACAAGATCAGGCAGAAGACACAATTCCATGAGCCCATGATCAAGGACATCTGGATAGACCTGAGGACAGCCAAATAAATCAAAAGAATGGATTATAGGAGGTTGACCTTGGAACAAATTGAATATTTGGGGTTTATAGAGATCCCCCCTAATCTGGTTGATGATGGGAACATTATCAACAACAAGTACCTGGCCGAAAAGATTGATGGCTCCCCTCTTCCTCCAACTTAGTGGTCTCAAAAGGAACTAACCTCTCTAAGGAAAAGATTTAAACTAATATTAGCTAACACCAATGATTGGTTAGTAGCCAAAGGGATCATGCTAAAATAATTTATCATGGGATCTGAGGCTAAATTCTAAGCAGAGATGAGGAAGAAAGTAGAAAATAGAACCAAGAACAAAGGTGATGTTCCTTCCCCATCTAGGCCTCACAAGCCTAGAATCATCTTTGTTTCCAAAAATTAAAGACTACTGAAGAGCTAGAAGTGACGACTAAAGGAGTTACAAAATAGAGCTCTCAAGCACATGCAACCCAACCAATGGAGACAGATGATCAGCCTTCAGAACAACAAAATACTAAGCCTCTACCTTCCCAAGAATGGGCACAACTACTCAAAAGCGTCTCTCCTTCTCCACTTCAGTCTCATGTGGCACCCCCTTCTTCTCTCTCTCCTATCAGTGTTCCTTCTTCTAGAGCCGCCTCTCCTTCTAGAGTTATATTTGGCAATCCTCAGGGCAATTCTAGAGGTACTCCTCACTCCTCTGGGTCCTTTCCTAGTTTGTCATCTCCTTTTTTCAATATGAGAGAAAGTTCTACACAAGGGCCATAATCTATGGCCGATACAGTTTCGCTTGTTACTCCAACTATGACTATTGTCACCACTATCAGTGTAGAAGCTACCACGGTAATGCTAGCTGAGACAACCATTGCCACGACAAGATTTCTCTCCTGCCATGGATGTCAGCTTTCACACCCAAAAGAAAGAAGCTAGACATCTCTCCAGATGACTTCAATTTTGTCAAAATAGTGTTGGTGAAAGCTAAAGCTCCTAAAAGGCCAAGGATCTTCTCAAAATTAGTTGAGAAAAAAGGACATAAATTTTTGGAAATAGCTAAGCCTCCATAGGATGCAACCCTTGAGGGTTTTGAAATGAGTAGCTATTCCATCTCTCGTGTTGAACTTGGCAAAGTTACTCATGAAGGTGCGAAAAGCGACATTTAGTGTGCTATGGACATCATGGTCCATAAATTTGACTAAGAAAAGGGGATGAAAGATTATTACAAAGCTAAGATAGAGTAGCTGACAACAGTAATAAGGAGGTTCACTCTTCCCCCTAAAGCGACAACTCCAGAGGCCTTCTCTATAGATGACCCTATCATTCAAAAGATAGAGAAAACTTACTTGAAGGGGAAAGTCCTGGAGGACTATGTTGAAAAAATACATACTCAGGGAGTTTCCTTGCTTACAGAAGTTGCTAAAAGCACTGACAAAATGAAAAAGGTGAGGGCAGAATTAGATGACCTGGTCTCTCTTATCTCTCAGGAGGTTGATAGTTCAGAAAAATATCTTAGAAAATGGAGGGAGATGAAGGATCTAAAGAAAATCACCTTGATATTTATCGGTGTCATCTCCAACAAGGACTCTTATGTTGAGATCAAGGAGTCACTGATCTTCAAGATCCAGGTACTCAAAGATTTAATTGAGGATCTCAAATCTTCCAGGGATGATAGTGAGAAGAGAGACACATGCCTGCTCAATAAACTAGAAGAAATGCCTTGCAACCTCACTTCTAGAGATAACCAATTTCTCTTAGCTGAAGAAATGATCCAAGGTTTTAAAGGGATGATTCAAAGAGATTTTGAAGAAAAGGCCTTCTTAATGACCTCTGTGGACAATATCCTTGATACTCAGCTGACTCTGGACAATCTAAAATCTAGATTAACTAGTCATGCTAAGTCCATCATATCATTAAAGAATACTTTAATCAGAGCCAGGGTCATCTCCAAGAACATGGTTGCGTCAGACAGTATAGGAATTTAGGCGTCTATTACTATGTATGATGCTCATCTAAAGAAATCTGGTAGCAAGAAGTAAACTTTTTCCCCCTTCTCTCTTCTTCTTTCCTTATGCACTTTTGTCTTGTGAAAACTGCATGCAATTTTGTAATATGTAATTACATGTAAAAAGTTCAAAAAAATATCTCAAAGTCAAAGATGAGTCATCTTTGACTAAGATGTTTTTGTATTTTATTATTTTCTAAATTTTGAGAGTTTCTCCCTATATATGGTGGAGACCTCTTTTGTAAAAAGGATCTTGGATAATAGAGAGAAAAAACTCTGCCGAAATTGAAACACTTTTTGATACTTTGTGCTCAAACTTTTAAATCATACTTTGTTAAATGAATGAGAAGTAGGTTTATTTCAGACTTTGTGTTGAATTATCTATGTTATTTAGGAAACAGTTCTTAGGTCTTTTTTCCTAGTAATATCTTGTTTATCTGATTTAATAAGCAAAGTGGGTGTGTTAATATTATCTGAGAATGTTTCTAAAAGGTAGAAGATAGACTTTGAGATAGTTTTATCTTTGTGATTCAGTTATCTTTTGTAGTTTCAAGAGAAGACTTTGTGCTTCGTTTCACTCTACGGTTACGCTTGTCCCGAATTGGTGAAGGAGGCTACGAAAGACTTTGTGCTTACGTGAGTTTCTTTGTTAACTTTTGTTATTTACTTCAGGTGATTTCATGCTATAGGTTGGATACCATTCTTGAAAGAAGAGGGATGTTATTGACCCACTACCAAGATTTCTCTCTCTTGCTCCTCATACATCACCTCTTAAAAAAAGAGGTGGATGCTGTTACACCACCCCATATGTTATTTTATGCTTAATTCTATATATTCATATAGCATATAAGTATTCATAGGGGACCTCCCCTTGATGAGAGGAGAGATTTACCTCATCCAGATCTGGTAAACCCACACTTTTCATGGCGTAAATCTCCCTATGCTGTGGTTGATATACCCATTTTGTCATCAGTTAGTTGATGACAAAATATTCACCCAACAGTTCTAAGAATATATTTTCCTAAAGATTATAATTTCCATATGTCTACTACCCTACACTTATTTCAACCAATCCAATATTTTATGCCTCCTGACCCATATGATATCCTTGTACTTGCTTGTCAGGTAGTTATCAACCAATCTAGAGATGGCAAGATGAAATTTAAATACATGGAATATGAACCTTTGTTGGTGCTAGATTATGAAATACCAAATATTTTTGATTATTAGATTGGGCATGTGGACCTTTTTGACTTCCACAAAATATTGAATTCTAAAATCCAACAATGTTGATTGAACACCTAACAGAGAGTGACCTTCCATAGGTAATTTTAAATTTAGTATTCACTTGTGCCAAATACTAAAACTTATATACTATGGAAATTAGGTCAAAATATAGATAACTCATGGAAAAAATAGATGGAATAGATCTAAGCATGACATTAAGAATCCCATTCCATGAACAGTTAGTCAGTATCAACATAAGTGAAGGAAAGGCACATTGGAACAAATGCCTTTCCAAGTGTTTGACCACTATCAATAACTCATAGCTAAAACACAAAAGGGAGAAACTCTCTAAGGTTACCAAGACCTTATACATAGTAGATTTTAAAGAGGAACTTTTAGATATAATTACCTTATTGAATCAAATAGTAGGTAATGAAGAGACCAAACCTTTTTACCATTAGATGTTCCTCCCAATGTAAATCATTTATAGTGGAAAGAAATTTATGGATTGGGGTGATTGATCAATGATTCCCTACATGATTAATTTTTTAATGTGTAAACATTAGGGTAGTTCTTCATGACAACCTACTTGGTATACTCCTTGGCCTCCCAAATGGTATACCTGGGGTTGTATCAACATAAAACTCTCACTCAATATACATAAATATTTGAGAGTTTCCCCTATATCACCCTAAAACAAAGAAACAAACATTATACCAATGTTAATGATGCATTCATAATGTGAGTAGTGCATTTGCTTGAAGAAGATTGGGGAAAGAGGATCTTTACTAAAGTAGCCAAATTGGTTAACCAATGTGGTAGTTACTATACTCAGTTCTAAAAAATTTACATATACTAGAGCTACATGTTATGAAAGGCATCCTTTAAGACTTCCAAGGTTGGCTAATGATAAGATCATCCTCATTAAGCTTCATAGGCAATTGTCAGTCATTCATAAATGATGTAGAGAAAAACATGTGATCAATGTTTCATTACCCATTACATTAGGCCATTTTGTCCATAAGTTTGTTGTAAATGCTCATGACATAGAATTAACCATCTTTGATTTCACTCTCCAAACCTAATCCAATAGAAACTCTATGGATACCAGGGGGTATGTGAAGTAAAATTAGGGTATAAGGTCTACATATGAACATCAACCTTATCTCAAAGATTACTAGGTTGATTGTGTAGATGAATTTGAAGTGATGCAAAGATATTAGAGTTGGATGACCTAAATCAAATAAAGGCATTCATAGATGAGTAGGTTATTAAGAGGATGGTAGATGACAAGTTGGATCTTCTCAATCTATAATATTCCAACACAATCATGAATGAACCTTTACCAACTATTAATTGATCAATCAGAGAACCAATTTAATTGCAATGGAGGATACAAAGACTATAGACTCATACAAAAATGGTTAGATAATAAATTGGTTGGAGTAATCATAGGTGGATTAAAGAGAGGAAAAAAATCAACTCTCCGAAATCAATATCCCCCATTAGTTCTAATGAAAATTAGTTCTAAGGTGGTTATTAAATCCTTAGGATCCTCTAATTTTAGTGATGGTGGAAATGAGGATCCTAATCCCAAGAAGCAATTGGGAAAGTAATGTGAAGAAAATATGGTAGTAAGGAAAAAGAAGCAAGCCAAGAAATTGGTGAGACCATGGTCTTCAATTGAAATATTTTTTGATCCCCACTTGCTCATCCCAAATACCACACAACAATACATAGCCTCATCACTCGAAATGGAACATCAAAATAGTGTTGAAGAAAAGAACCCAAATTTTCCATTTGAGTCCCTGCAAGTTCCTCCTCCTCCTCCAAATCAACCCACTACTCCTTTATCATCGACTCAAGTAGTTACCTTCAAAGATTTTTTATTTTAATGGATTAAACTTATGCTCTAAAAAATAAAAAGGGTGGTTAAAGCTAAATTAGCAGATTTTGATGTCATAACTGATCTCTTGAAGACTCTAGCACCAAAAAAAGCAAAGACCACCTTTAGGTTGGTATCATATTCCTCAGGAGCATAGTTTGTAGAGATTACTAAACTAAATATTGAGAAATATATCAGAGAAATGATGGTAGGATATTATAATCTAAAATGGATATCACTCAGAGAAGCAACAAAAGAAGGTGACATTCATAATCTCTAAGAAACCACTAAGAGGATCATTAAGAGGTCTGAACAAGATGAGTTGACTCAATAATAACTTAGAGGATAGATCAAATATCTGGAAAGCTATTTTAATTATCAGCTCCATTCAGTAAAAACTCATGTAGTATTACTAGTTGATGATCTAACACTATTACCAAGAATAAACAAGGATGCTTTTTCCTCTATTAGAAAATACAATACCTATGGAAAAACCCTCAAAGCATGGGTAGATGATTTAATCATAAATGGAATGAAGTACATTGAATAAGTAATGAAGATATATAATATTATCAATCAGGAATTACAAGATATCCACGTATAGATCAAAATACACACCTACACCTTGAAGGTATGGGAAGAAGGGATCAAAGATGTGAAAGAAATGATCATGATGGAAGACAAAGTAATGGTATAAAGAGTGTTTGAGAAATAAGAGGATGACACATCTTGTAAATGGGTAGAATGTATACTTTAGAAAATGTAAATCTTAAACAAGGCCATAGAGGAATTGAGGAGAGTAGAGATATTGGTTAAGAGAAAATCAAACTAATTTCCAGTAATATAGATGAGATCCATTGCCATTTATATAAATGAGATGGAACTATGAAACATACTATAGATGAATTGAAAGTTCAATTCCAAAAAGTATTCAAAGAAGATCTTTTAAGTGAAGGTAATTTAAATAAAGCTTTAATGAAAAATCTCAGCAAAATTGATATTTCACTAGAAGAGTTAAACACCCACCTAGAAAACTTATTTAAAGCTTAATGTTCCTTGATGTTCATTTCCCAAAGATGGTTCACACATTTTAATCATGTTATCATTCCAAAAAACAATGTAGTTCTTGAAGTAATCAAGAGATTTCATAAATATAAGGAAACACATGATAAATATTAGATTAAAAAAGGTTGAATATTAGTCAACCTATCTACCAGTGTTATTGACTTATAGAAAGTTTCTCAGTGAAATTTGTTCTTTATCTCTCTTTTTTATTTTCACCTAAATTATATTTTAGGAAATTTATATTTTTTGATTGTAAAAATGAAAATTATGAAAGGTTTAATAAGACAAGAAATAAAATATGAAAGGTCATTTTGGAATGTGAAGGTTCAACCCATTACCTTTGTTATAAATACAAGAAATGGAAATTGAAAAAGTGTTTTTTGATGACCACAATTTGTGAAACTTGAAGAGGAAGAAGGAAGCTTTGTGTTCAGTCTTTATTCAAGAATGATGAGTTACTTTAACTTTATGTTTAGTTATTTCCTTAATGAGCATACATTTTCTTATGTCAATGTATTTATCATTATTTAAATCATGAATGGTGTTTGCTCTCTTAAAGTAAATTTATCTTTTTAATTCAAATCTATTACATAAGTGGGTGAAATATGCATTTATTCACTCTTCTATGACTATGTTTTCCCTTTTACATTTATTTTGTTTTTGATTAGATTAGTTTCTAATGACCCCACATTTAATTTAACTTGTAAATATTATATATAATTGTGTTTTTTATTATTTATTTCAATAAAGGGAACCTCCCCTCATAATAGAGGAGAGACATCAGTCTTATAAACTGTAGTGAAATCTTGATTTGTTTTGATTTACCAAATATTTCACCAATAATTTTTGGTGCCCATCGTGGGACACGTTCTATACCTTTCATGTAACCCACTATTTTTAAATCATGTTATTTACATGAATATTCCTATAAATTTGAACCCATTGATTTAACCAAATCTTGATTAGATAAAAGCTACACAATCAGATATTTCTTCTAATTTATGGAAGTTTGCTTGGAACCACTAGGTAGATAATCTCTGATTCTGAAGAGCCACAGTTATTTTAAATAAAGAGGAGTAATGTACTAATTTTTCTCAAAGGTTAGTTTTTATTTTTGATGGAATAATAATGGTTAGATCTCCTTAAAAAATTTCAGCATCCTAACTAATAAAATATATACAAGGTCCACAAAGAAGAGAGGAATCTCTGATGCATTCATTGACTTGTAAGAACAATACAATTTTATACTTTATACAAAAAGAATAAAAGACATATACCCTTTGATTAGAACATTATCTCTACCAAAAATTCTTATTTTTGGAGTATTTGATTGCACAAATATGGCTATCATCGTACCTTGGGGTGTTTGTATAGGACAATTAGATTTAGGTGCTTAACTCCATGAACTGCTAAAAAGAATTTCCATAAATTCACTAGATATGGGAGAAAACATACTAATGAACATTTCAAATATTTATTTTTTGCATGTGGTATCTTCAATGTTGAACATGAGGATGTATCAGTTATATTTTTTTTTGGGAACTTTGGCCAAAGGGGCCGTAGAGTGGTTCCACCATTTGCCCACTACTTCCATCCCAAATTGGCAAATGATGAGAGAAAAATTTAAGAAGAGGTTAAAACCTACCGAAGATGAACATTCCATTTTGGTGTAATTATCTCAGATAAAAAAATATTCCCATGAACCTATGAGGGATTTTATAGCCTACTTCAACAAGTTGGTACATAAAATCCATGTAGCTACAATGCCCATAGTAGAAAATTAGAAATGTTTTTTTCTCAATGCATAAGTACCTAAAGTAAGTTTCTTATTGCAAATAAATTATCCAACAACATTGACTGAAGCATAAACCCAAGCCACTAAAATCAAATATGATATGATCATGTATGAAAAGATGAAGAAATAAGCCTTCAAAATCAGAGAACACAATTTGACTGATCCTCTTATTTATAAATTAGCAAATGATATTTTGGATTTGAAGAAATAGATTCCCTAATCTCAAAATTATCCATATAAAGATATACCTAAGAGGCCTTTTAATCTATATCATGGCAATGTCTGACTTAGATTGCCTTCTCCAACTCTTCAACTCACTATTGAAGTAACTCTAACTGTTATTTATTATTAGTGTATTTTTCATGCCATCAGTGATCATGATGGTTTAAATTGCCCAAAAATGACAAAATTTTTGCAACTCTACATAATTAAAGAACCACTCAAATAAGGTGTTTTGGGCACCTCTAATCCTAAAATCTAGGAACCTGATGGTGACTCCACTATGGGTTACTTTGAGTATGAACCCAAAGGTGATTATTATCAATAAAGCTTTGAGGATATGAATATTCATTCATATGCAGTATTCACTCGAGATCAAAATGAAAAGATGAAAGCTTTAAAAAAGAAAAGAGACATTGATAAAGTAAAGGCCAAAGAAGTTCCTAAAGCTATGATAGGTCCCAAATTTCTTCTCAACAGAGGTACCCCATTACCAAATTTTTCAAAAGATAAACAACCATAAAGGTCTATTTGTTTAAATATTCCTCATTTGATAAAAAATGAAGAACTTACCAATTATTCATTTGATATAATTGATTACACAAATAAAACTAAGGTTCAATTTTCTCAAATTGAATATCTCAAAAATTTTCCCAAACAATTAGACATGTTGGTAAAGTTTATCAAAGGAGTAGGTCTTAATACCCCTATTAATGGAGTGCACATCAAGATGGATAATTTTTATTTGTATAAAAATGTAACTATCGCCATTATAGGCAATGAGAGATCCAAGTATTTTTACATATCTCTTTTCATGGGTGTTTATAAACTAAATAATTACATAATTGATTCAGGAGCTTTTGATAATGTCATACCAACAAAAGTGGCCCATGCCTTGAGGCCAACTTGTATGAAAAATTTTAAGTGCTATTTAAATATGGAAGCTAAGTAAGTTCTATTAATCAAATAGATAAATGATGCATAGGTTTTTATAGCTACCTTTCCACAAAATAGGATGAAGATGACTACATTAGTGGTGGACATTCCTCCAAGCTATGGAATTTTATTGAGTAGGTCCTTCTATAAAGATCTTGGGGGAGAAATAAAACTCGATTGGACTTAGGTGATATTATAGTAAGAGAAATTAATGAAAATATACTCCTAGAACCAAAATCCAAACTCTTAGTACATAAATCTAATGATCCAAGAGTAGATATACTATACAAAGAAACTGGACGTAAAACTTATATGATGATGTCTAAAAAAGATATAAAACTCCAAGAATTAATATTAAGTAATTATAATGATGTTTAGACTCTATAATTTGATGAAATTTGCTTGACCATTGATTCAAGAGCTGGTGTGTTGTTAATATCTCCACACAAATAACCTTTTCCTTTCTCATACAAACTCTAATTTGAATGTACAAACAACACTATTGAATATGTGGCTTTGCTACTATGATTATAGGTAGTAGAAAAAATGGGAATTCAAAACCTCTGAGCTCAAGGAGATGTTGAATTATCATTAAACAAGTGTGATGTCAATATCAAGTCAAAAATGATAGGCTCAAACATTACCAAAACCATGTTTGGGACTGCATCAAAACATTTTAGGCTTTCTTTATAAATGTTGTCCCTAGAGCAAAAAATTCCAAAGTATGTGTGTTAGCCATATCTACTTCCTTGATGATTCCTCTATCATAGATCAACCAGGATTGATATGTTATTGAAATGGTATACCATCCCAGTGTGCTAGACAATGCCAAACATTGGCAAGTTTTCAATAATGATGAATAAATCATTACCTTCTTGGAGAAGAAGAATAATTTTAGAAATTTATTATTCAATGGAAGTCTAAATTAATATATATAATCCTCTATCTTATAATATAAAGGAGAACAAGATTCATCAACACCAGATATAAAAAAGGAGCCACCTAAAGATAGTGTTATTCAATTGAAAGGAAATAAGATACCAAAAGGTCTTATTTCTTTAGAATAAATGTTTGATAATCATGACAAGTATGTTAAATAGAAAATTCAATAACACCCTCAAGGATATTTCAAATATGAGAAAGTGAAAATTAGAACTGAGGAAGAACCTCAATATGTGAATATCAAAACATGTTGTTCAATGGAAGAATGTAGAAGGTTCATTTCTCTCTTTAAATTCTACAAAGATGTGTTTGCTTAGAGTTATGAAAATATAAAATCCTTTAGGCCAAAACATATGTGACACAAGATTACATTAAATCTTGGTATTAATCCATTTAGGTAAAAGTTGAGGCATTATAATTTTAAGATTTTTGTCACCATTTATGAAGAAATCAAAAAAATGTTAGATGCTAGAATTATTTTTCCAACTCAACATTCAATTTGGGTATCCAACATCATACCCATTTGAAAGAAGAACAAAGACATTAGGATTTGTATCGATTTATGCAATATTAAACAAGCCTCACTTTAGGATAATTATCCCTTACTAATCATGGATCAAATCCTACAATATATCATAGGAGTTGAAATGATGTCAATGTTGGATGGCTTCTCTAGATATAATCAATTTGAAGTAGCCATATAAGACAAAATCAAGACAACATTCACTACCCTTTAGGGAACATTCACCTATAGAAGAATGAATTTCAGCCTTAGAAGTGTGGGATAAAACATTCAAAGAGAGATGTATTTGGTATTTAGTGACATGAAAAACAAAATCATAGATATTTACTTGGACAATCTC
This sequence comes from Torreya grandis, assembly GCA_037957365.1. NCBI lineage: Eukaryota > Viridiplantae > Streptophyta > Pinopsida > Cupressales > Taxaceae > Torreya > Torreya grandis. The sequence continues at coordinate 2,116,080 of JARHVA010002778.1, read as the reverse complement.
ACAATTTTTTCAAAAAAGAGAGAATATCATTTCAAATGCCTAAAGAAGGTTTTTGAAATATGATGTTATCATGACATTTCCTTAAATCCAATGAATTCCATTTTTGTGGTAACATAAAGCAAAATATTAGTTCACATGGTATTTAAATAAGGTACTGATATTGACTTAGAAAGGGTGAAAGTTATTCAATAGTTATCCTTGCCAACTAGTAAACTTAGTACTCATTCATTCTTTGGTAAAGTCAATTTACTTAGAAGATATGTTCTAGACTTTGTTTAACTTACCAAGAACATCATGCAATTGATGATTGGAAAACATTCATTTAGGTACAATAATGATGGGAAGAAAACATTCAATGAAATCAAAGAAGAAATTGCTAAAGCACCAGTTTTGATGTGTCCATATTTCATTAAAAACTTTATTGCTGATTGTTTCTCCTCTAACTATACTCTATAAACTACCCTAGTACAATAAAATGGTGAAGGATTTGAGTCCCTTATTTCCTTAATGAGTTTTGGATTAAAATATCACAAGTTCAAATATTCTCTAATAGAGAAACATGCATATGTCATAATAAAAGCCATGAAACATTTTAGGTTTTACATTCTAAACTCATATAATCATCATGGTTCTAGATTTAGCATTAAAATAAATTCTCACTTAGCAAGAAATTTGGTCAAATAGAGGTGGTTAGATTACCAAAGTACATGAATACAATCTAGATACTGAATGTATAAAATTTGTAAGAGGACAAGGCCTTTGCCAATTGATTATTAAAAGTGTTGATTCTTAGAGAAAAGAAAAAAGAAGGGATACCATTGGTTATTTTTGTTGATTACATTAAATAATGGTATTCAAATATAACATATTTACTATATTATGAAGAATGCTTGACTCACTTGAATCCCAAGTAAAGGAGGACTCTTAAATTAAAAGCAACCATATATGTGATTTTGGATAATAGATTGCATAAAATATATTTAGATGACACCTTTTTGAGATGAGTGAATAAAGAACAACAAAAAAATATCTTAGAGTATTTTCATGTCAAAGCCTACGAAGGACATTTTTCATCCTCAAACACTGCATTCAAAATTCTACAAGATCATTATTATTGGCCCACACTATTTAAGAATACACATGAATGGGTTTTTAAATGTGAAGCTTGTCAATATTTTATTGGGAGGAAAAAGCTTGCCACTTTACCTCTCAAATCATTAATCATTGAAGAACCCTTTCAACAATGGGGGTTCGAAGTCATCGACACTCTAAATCCTCATTATAGTGTCAGGCACAATCATGTTTTGACCACCATTGACTACTTCATGAAGTAAGTAGAGGCTATTATAGTAGGGTCTACCATTTATAAAATTATGTGTAAATTCATTAAAGAAAATATCCTAGCTAGATTTAGTGTCCACAGAATATAGTAATTAATAATGCTCCCAAATTTTCCTCCAAAGAACTAATCAATTTTTGTTACAGCTATAACATCTCTCTAGCACATTATTTAGAATACTACCTTTAGGATAATGGTTAGGTTGAATCTAATAACAATAATATGCCACTATTGTTTGCAAGCTAGTTAATGAAAATCAAAGGAATTGGCATAAAAAGTTAAATAATGCACTGTGGGTTGACATTATTACTCCTAAAAGAGTAATTGGAAAGTCTCCTTTTCATCTGTTATACGAGAAGGATGTTACACTTCCCATATCTATGGAATTACTAGCTTTACAACTAGCTCAAGTTATTGAAGACAAACATTTCAAAAATTTAATAGATAAAAGAATAATTTACCTGGCCAAGATCTAAGAGTAATGAACAACTGTGGTCAACAAGATCATAGTTCATTAAGATAAAGTCAATGAACTATTTGACCAAAAAACTCGACAATGTGATTTCTAGATTAATAACATGGTCTTGCTTTGGGATAAAAGAAGAGAGCCAAGGGGAAGTCATGGGGAATTTGACTCTCTATGGATGGGACCTTTCAAAATTTGACACTTTTGTGGAAAAAATGCATACTATCTATCATATAGAGATGGTACTCACCTACTACCCTATAGTGGGCAATACCTAAAGTTGTATAAAGAATGATGATAGGATATCCCCTACCATTTCCCTTTCCATTGTGTGTTTCCTTTTATATTTAATGTTTATTTTTTGGTCATGTGTTTCATTTTTGTTGTTTCCCCCCTTCCCATCAATATTCAAGTTGAATCCATAGCCTAATAGATAAGGCATCGATTTGCCAAAAACCTAGAGTTTTGGATCATTTTTCTATGCATTCTTATGAAATCATGTTCCTAGCATGAGCTAGGTATTATTTGCTAAAAATGTCAGTGCATAAAATTGAACAAATAAAAAATTCTTAGAATTTTTCAAGAAATATCATGTTCAGAAAATAAAGAAGGCCATGGCCAGACCATTGGGCTCTTAGCCACATGAAAATGTGAAACATGACATTCACCGTGTCCATACTCACACGTCCCCAGGGGACCATTATCTAGACCTTTGGGCCCTCTATTGTGTGGAAATGAAAAAAATGACATTCACCATTTTGAAATCTATGCATCACTAGGGGAACATCAACTGGACCTCCCAAACCTCGATCACATGGAAACATTAGACATGGAAAAAGCCACAATCATGTTTACCCATCCTTGAGGGACCCTTGGTCAGATTATCAATCCTCACTTGACATGCACACAAGGATTAAGGCATTCAAGGGGGAAGAAAAAATGGTTTACATACTTATTCCTTAATCCTTTTCCCTCATTATTACTCTATCCCTCTACCCAATAATAGTGAAACTTTGCCAAATTTTTATATAAATATTACAATATTTGTCTTGCCAAAATCTCCCTCAACTCAATATTTTTCTAAGAATACATTTTATTAAAATTAAAAATTATCATATATCTACCACTATGCACTTCTTTCAACCAATCCAACATTTTTTGCTTCCTAACCCATTGGATTTCCTTACACTTGCCTACTAGGTAGTTATCAACCAATCTGGAGCTGGCAAGATGAAATTAAAATACATGGGATATGAACCTTTATTGGTGATATATTGTGACATACCAAAATTTTTTGATTCTTAGATTTGGTACATGGACCTAATTAACTTCCATAAAAGAATCAATTTTAAAAGTCCAACAATGCTGATCAAACACCTAGTAGAGAGCGGCCTTCCATAGGTAGTTGCCTTTCCCACTTTGATGCAATGCGTAGATTTAGTATTCTCTTATTCCAAATACTAAAACTCATAAAATAGGGAATTTAGGTCAAAATATAGATAACTGATGGCAAAGATATAGAATGGTGATAATTATGATATTGAGAACCCCCCTCCATGAAGAGTTACTTAGTATCAACATAAGTGAAAGAGAGGCACATTAGAATAAAGACCCTACCAAGTGTTTGAACACTATCAATAATTCCTAGCTAAAACACAAAAGGGAGAAACTCTCTAAGGTTCCCAAGACCTTATACATAGTAGATTTCAACTAAGAACTTTTAGATATAATTAAATTACTAAATCAGACAATAGGTAATGAAGACACCAGACCTTTTCACCATTAGATGTTCCTCCCAATACCAATCATTTGTCATAGAAATCAATTTGTGGATTGGGGTAAATTGATTAGTGATTCCCAACATGATCAATTGTAAATGTGTAAACATTAGGGAAATTCTTCATGACATCCTACCTGGTATATTCTTGACCTCCTAGATGGTATACCTAGGGCTATCTCAATGTGTAACTATCACTCAATTGACACAAGTATATGAGTGTTTCCATATCTTAACCTAAAACAAAATAATAAAAACTATAACAGGGTTAATGATGCATTCACAATGAGAATATTATAGCTATTTGAAGAAGATTGGGGAATCAAAATCTCTATTAAAGTAGCCAAATTAGTTAACCAATATAGAAATTACTATATTTAGTTCTTAAAATTTACATACATTAGATCTGGAGGTTATGAAGGGCATCCCTTAGGACTTCTAAGGTTGGTCAATGATAAGATCATTTTCATTGAGATCTATAGGAAATTATCACTCATTCATAAATAATGTAGAGAAAAACACATGATCAATGTTTTAATCCCCATTATATTGGTCCATTTCATCTGCAAGTTTATTTTAAATTCTCATGACATAGAACTATCCATCTCTGAGTTTACTCTTCGAACCTATGCTAATATAGACTCTGTGGATACTACAGGGTATGTGAAGCAAAATCATAGAATAAGGTTTGCATATAAACATAAACCTCATCTCAAAGACTACTGGGATGATTGTGTAGATGAATTTGAGGTGATCCAAATATATTATATTTGAATGACCTAGATCAAATAAAGGCATTAAAAGATGAGTGAGTTCCTAAGAGGATGATAGATGACAAGTTAGATATTATCGATCTAGAATATGCCAACACAATCATGAATGCACCTTTGCCAAATATTAATTGGTTAATCAGAGAACCAATTAACTTGTAATGGAGGACACAAAGAGTATGGACATGTATGAATAAATGGTCAAATAACTAACTAGTTGGATTAACCATGAGTGGCTTAAAGAGAGGAAAGGATTCAACTCCCCTGAAGCAAGATCCCCCATCAGTTCCCAAGCAAAGTAGTTTTAGGGTGGTTATTGAAACCTCAGGGTCCTCTAGTTTGAGTGATGGTAGAGAGAGGATACTAATCCCAAGAACTAATTAGGAAAGAAATCTGAAGAAAATCTAGTAGTAGGGAAAAATAAACAAGCAAAGAAAACAGTGAGAGCATGGTCTTCAACTCAAACCTTGGATGATCTCAAATTCCTCATCCCAAATACCACATAGTAATACATAGCCTCATCTTCTAAAATGGAACAACAAAAAAATATTGAAGAAGAGAACCCACATTCTCCATCTGGGTCCCCACAAGTTCCTCCTCCTTCAAATCAACCTACTCCTTCTCCATCATCTACTCAAGTAGTTACCTTTAAAGATCTTTAATTTTAGTGGATGCAACCTATGTTATAGAAAATAAAAAAATTATTTGAAGTTGAATTAGTAGAGTTTGATGTGGTAACTAATATCTTGAAGACTCTAACACAAAAGAAAGCAAAGACCACATCTAGGTTGGTATCATATTCCTCAGAAGCATAATTTGTAGTGATTGTTGAAGTAAATATTGAGAAGGATATTAGAGAAATGATGGTAGAAGATTATAATCTGAAAAGGATATCACTCAAAAGGCAAAAAGGGAAGCTAACATTCATAATATTTGATAAACCATTGAGAGGATCTTTAAGAGGTATGAACAAGATGAGTTGACTCAAGAACAACTCATAAGACATCAAATATGTACCAAGCTATGTTAATTATCTATTCCATTCAATATAAACTCCTATAGTATTGCTAGTTGATGATCTGACATAATTACCAGGAATAAACAAGGATGTTGTTGCCATGATAAAAAAATACAATACCTATGGTAAAACTCTTGAAGTATGGGTCAATGATTTCCTTACAACTAGAATGAAGTACATTAAAGAATTTAGGAAGATATATGATCTTATCAATCAATAATTGTAATATATCCATGTATAGATCAAAGCCTACACCTCCACTTTGAAGTCATGTGAAGAAGTGATAAGAGACATGAAAGAAATGATCATGATGAAAGCCAAAGTAATGTTATAAGGAGGAATTTTCAATAAATAAGAGGATGACATATCTTATAAATGGGTAAAATGTATACATCAAAAAATGGAAATTTTGAATAAGGCCATAGCGAAACTAAGGAGAGTAGAGATATGGGTGAAGATAAAATCAAACTAATTTTTTCATCAATTTGGATGAGATCCATTACCATTTATATAAATAATATGCAACTATGACACATACTGTATATGAATTAAAAGTTCAATTCCAAAAGCTATTCAAAGAGGATATTTTAAATGAAGGCAAATTCAATAAAGCTTCAATGAAAACTCTCATTGTAATTCATATTTCACAAGAAGAGTTAAATACCTAGTTGGAAAATTTGTTTAAAGCTCTGTGTTCCTTTATGTTCATTTCCCAAATATGGTTCACACATTTTCATCATGTTGTGATTATAAAAAACAAATTAATTTCTTGAAGCATTCAAGTGATTCCATATATTCAAGGAAACATGTGATAAAGATCAGGTCAAAGAAGATTCAACAGTAGTCAACCCATCCATCAATGTTGTTGACTCATAAAAAACTTTCTCAATGAATTTTTTAATCTATCTTTCTTTCTTATTTTCATCCAAATTCTATTTTAGGAAACTCATATTTTCTTATTGTAAAAGAAAAAATTATGAAATGTAGGATATGACAAGAAATATAATATGAAAGATCATTTTGGAATGGGAAGGGTCAGTGCATTCCCTTTCTTATAAATACAATAAATGCAATTTAAAAAGGGATTTTTGATGTCCACAATTTTTAAAACTTTAAGAGGAAGAAGAAGGAAACTTTGTGTTCAATCTTTATCCAAGAACGAGGTGTTACTTGAACTTTGTGTTTGGTTATTTCTTTAATGAGCATACTTTTTTCTTATGTCAATGTATATCTCATTGTTCCAAGCATGAATGGTGTCTGATAACTTAAAGTAAATTTATCTTTTTAATTCAAATGTTAAGTGGGTGAAATCTATGTTTATTCACTCTCCCACGACTCTTTGTTTTCTCTTTTACGTTTACCTTATTTTCAGTTAGATTGAGTTTCTATCAACCCCCCTTCATTTAACTTGTAAATATTGTATATAGTTCTATTTGTTTATATTTATTTCAATAAATGAAACCTCCCATCATAATAGAGGAGAGACTTCGATCTCATAAATTTTAGTGAAATCTTGATTTGTTGTCATTTACCAAATATTTCACCAACAATTTAAATAAATCTTAAGAATCTGCCTAAAGGTTTGAATCATTCATTACAAATGGATTAAATTATTTGATCTAGTAATGCTTGATTATAATATTGTATAATATGTTACATATGATTTGCATATGTTTCCACTATAATAAACCATGTAATATGATTCTAAAATATCATATATCTATAAAAATATGAACATATGTGTCACATATGCCAATAATTCGATGATATTTTTCATTTGAGTCATATAATTTGAATAATAATAGCATATAATTTATGAAATATGACTTTTAATCCTATAAAATTATGACATTATTTGCATATTCACCCGATATGTGTCAAAACTTATCATATTCTAGGTAAAACCTAAATAATCTATGTAAATTTGTACCATTCTAAAGTAATATTTTCCCAGAATTGATTTTGTTTGTGATTGTGAAGACTCAATCTATAAGACATGCCACCATGTATGCCCCCATGTTGAGGTGAATAATGTAGCCTATGAATTGTTCATTTAAAAATAAAGAGTTATACAGATAATTTTATATATAAAAATATATAACCAATGCAAAACATGTATTAACATGTGGTGAATATGACATCATAGTAAGAATAGATCATATGAGTATGTATGAAACATGTATCCTTAGGAATACAAGTGTCATGTCAAGATATATATATATATATATATATATATATATATATATATATATATATATATATATATATATATATATATATATATCAATTAGTAATGTATTGAATAATTGATATAATAATGAGCACCTATAAACTAAGTAATAACTACGTGGAAGGTGCATGATATATATCATGGAACCATATAAAAAGATAAGATTGAGTGATATGGATTGAAGAAAAATAAGCTCAACAAACTATCCTATTGTTTTCCATGTATAGAATGTAGAGTCATACATAGTTTCATGGCCATGACACACATAATAGCACTCAATGTCATGAAAAATAATAATCTACACTCAATGGAAAATAAAATATCACACACACTATGGACAATTGAATGTCACATAAAATTAAAGTGAAGCATAAATAAAGAAATAGTCTTAAAATTTAATAAAAAATTAATCATCACACCATATAACATGTAAAAACCTCACTCATTCTTTTAAAAATAAATTTTATTCCACACAATCAATGTATGTTATCATTGCATATGAAAAATATAATATATAGTGAACTAACCATCAAGATATTATGAGTTAGAGGTAAAACATTTATAATCAGTGTGAAGTAGCTCAATATAATAAATGAAAATAGTAATATAATTATAAAACATGTGTAAAGTAGTAAAATTAACCTAGTAATAACTTTACCAAAGTGTAGGAAGGTAGCTTATGGGTGTAGGATTGTATTGCATCTATGTGTCCATGTCACTCATATATATCATGAAACACAAGTGCATATAAAATTGGATATATAATGTGCCATATATGATAGATCATAAATAAATCATATAAAAAATAAATACATGTCATTAAAGTCACTTAAATGAACATGTAATGCTAAAAAATGCACTTGTGATCACTCCTTATGCACACTTAGCCTATGCTCAATTCCAAGGTTCCAAATCACTATTCCTTTACTTATATGAGGATGATCCTTAAACTTAGGAAAATATGATACTAGATATTCCTATTCATCATTTCAAGCAACCTAAAATCAATACTATATTGATTCAAACTTCTAGTTTGGTTGTCTCTACTCCATATAAGGCCACTTCTTTAGGAAAATCCCACTCACCAATAATGTTTGAAGTTGCTAGTTTCTTCCTCCCACTAAAAAATGATTGATTTCCCAAATTTAAATTCATCTAGTCATCCCACTCCCACATTTTTTCATGTCCTATTCTAAGAAATATCCAAAATACCATAATATAAGGACATTTTCTATTCATTATTACAAATTGCAAAATTATTCTAACAACACATTGATAGTAAAACACCTGTTCTTCCCAATTATGAGTCCATACATCCAAAGTAGCCCTGGGCTAAGTCTGAATCCACCTCTAAGGTCACAAGTTATTTTTGAATCACATAAATACAACATGAAATCCCCAACATATAATATTACACCAATATTTCACACACATCACTATAGAATGGGATAACTACATAGAGGTTGATCCCTCTTTAGAGTATTGGTGTGTAGGTAATGATAAACATAGGAGGTTTTTGAGGTCAAGTAAAACTTCATCCCCTAACCCATTTCCCCCCCATTTTGTGCATTTATTCCTCATTATCATTAAGCTAGGGTTCTAAGTGAAGAAAAGGTACACAACGACTCCCATGGTGAATCAAATAGATCTGATCACACACCCATGAACTATAGGTGAAGGAACACTAATATGAATTAACATAATGGGAAAAAACCCTATTATATATTAGTGCACCATAAAAATGATAATGCAAATTGACTTTGTCTGAACAATATGAACTTGTCCCATAGTCAAATAGAGCCCTATTCCTGATTCACAATGACCTCACACTATCCCACAGTCGATTACACAACCTTTGTTGTATACCATAAGATCTAAGTTTTAACTAAGTTATTTTTATTTAAGACTTTCCCCTCTTAGCATATTTCTATAAATAACAAGTTCCAAATCAGTCTTGTGTATTTATTAAATATTATATACATTCTACTTTTTCTCAGTTATTTTTCATAATTAGACTAATAATTGGTTAATCCATAATTTTGATAAAAAAACATATTGGTCAACCTGTTTATTGTTGAATTTTGAAAAAACCTAACCATTAATGTTGTTAATGTTTCTCTTCTTTTTATTTTTTCCAATTATTGTATTAAGGTTTTTAGATTTGATAAATTCTTTTTTGGCAACAATCTTCCAAGTTTCTATTTCATATCTTATGTAATCTAAGAAAGTTGTTTCTATTTCATATCATATCTTATGCAATATATATAGTTTTATATTAAATATGATTCAAAATTGTACTTGAGTGAGTTTCATAACATACATGTTGACACTTTTAGATGCAATTTTAGGTGGTGATACTATTTGAGACCTATAATTGTTACATAGATAAAATATAATTAATCTAGATAGTAACACAATGTCTTCTTGTCTCAATCTTGTAGACTTGTTTGCATGACCATATGCTCTAATTTATCATATAAAAAATAGTCATAGGCCTTATAATTTTTTTAAAAATCATAATAAGTTCACTAGGGTCATATTTTACTCATGTTTTATCACTCTATGACTATCCCTAATATTATTAAAACAATATAGTACATTGCGTAAATCTTTCAATATTCACCCACTTACTTTCACATTTCTATCATAATAGATACCTAAGTTTATGAATATAATAATGTTACCAATTGCTTAAGTAGATCAATTTCACTTATTCATGCATGTTTACCATGTTTGATTCTTTGCTTCATGCTTTTTGTGTATTCATTTATCTAAATTGAGGACATTTGAACATGTCCTTATTTGCAGATCTAAGCCTTCTTCTATGTTTATATGTGTGTGAGTGTAATTTTAACATGTCCCTTGTATGTGGTCCTTTATATTTCTTTCTTTCTTTATGTTATTTTTCATATGATCTTGTGTATGTGCCATGGCCATGACTCTTCTTTGTTATTGTTTAAATAGTTTGCAATGCTATGATGGATATCATGCATCTCTTCTATTTGTTGTTTCCATGATAAATATCATGAATTTTTATTGAGTAGTTATATATTAGTTTAACATACTTAGTATTGATCATTTATTCACTTCATGCCTAATTTCTAACATCTATCTAGACATGACACTATGTATGCTTGATTCTACATGTATGATGCATTACTATATTGTTCAAATTATCATTATGATGCCATGATATCTAATGTTATCATTATTACTCTATATTTCAATATTTTATATAACATCATTCTTATAAATTTTTATTTTGAGCTAATTTATTATGTAGACTCCATAACTCACCTCAAAATATGGGGAATACAAAGTGACTTGTCTGAGAGATGAAACTAGAATAATCCATTACATAGATAGAAATCGATAATACTTGCTCAGTTGATCATAGTACACACTCAAGTTTTCCCTAGAAAGCATATTCAAACAACACCATGTCCTTTTGAAAACAACACATATTGTGGCTATCTAAAACAAAGTGATTTTATCCTAGAAGTTAAAAACATCATCTTCCATATTTCTTAAAATTATACACAATCTACATAACAATTTTCAATGTTTATCAAAACATTTTTTCAGATTTATACATATGATTATCATATATTTTTATCAAATTGGGGGCATCATGCATGACATGTGTTTCATAATTTTACATAAGTTTAATAAAAAATTTAGCTGATTTTACTTAGTTATTAGAATCAATATACTTAGATATCAGATTGGGAGCATGTGCTCAACACACAATCACTTTATTACTTAATTTTGCACATTTTTTGTAGAAGGAATATAAATTTATGTTATTATCTATGTTGTATATACCAGACTCAGATCATACTATTTTTGGACTCGTTTTGCACTAGAAATAAATCTGATTCTATTTTCAATAGTTGATTTAACCTTTTACACTAGTTTTATACTACAAAGATCTATTGCAATTCATGTAGGGATTCCAAACTACTAAACTACCTTGAGTTATGTGATTGTGGATTCAAATTCATCTTGAGTTATTAATCACATTATCCTAACAATGAAGATTGGCATGCACAACCCAATCCAAGTGTTTCAATGAAAAAAAATTCCAATGGTTACACCCTCTCCACTCACCAATTTGACACTAGAAAACACAATTGTTCATGTACATGAAAAATATGTATTCATTCCTTGTTATTTGATCTATAAGTTTTTTGTTTTTACTTTTATATTGTAATCCCATTTAAGGACTGATTTATACATGTTTCACTATAGGTTTGTAAATGAAGCACAGTTCAACATGTGGTCTACATCGAAGCCTACTCAACAAAGGTAAGATCATGTATAAATATATTTATTTTAATCTAATACTTTCAATTTGATACATTGATAGAATAAAGGGGGAAAATGTAGTAATTAAAATTAACATTTAATGCTAGAATAATGCATTTGTGACCACTCCTTATATGCAGTTAGCTTATGCTCAATTCCATTATTCTAAACCATTATTCCTCTACTTATACGAGGATGATCCTTATACTTAGGCAAATTTGATACTAGATATTCCTATTCCTCATTCGAAGAATCCTAAACTCACTACTAGACTAATGTACACTTATAGTTTGGCTATCTTTTCTCCTTAAATAAGGTCGATCCTCCAAGACAATCCCATTCACCAATATGTATTAAGCCATCAGTTTTGTCCTCCCATAAAAAAATGGCCAATTTACCAATCTAATATTCATCTAATATGTCATCCTACATGTTTTTCAAATCTCATTCAAGAAACCCCAAAAAATACCATTATATAAGCGCATTTTCTATTTATTTATTCACTAGTTTGCAAGAGGTTTATATATTAAAAACACCAAAATTATTCTAATGACACATTGAGAGGAAAACATATATTCTTCCCAATTATAAGTCTATATAACCCTGACCTAAGTTTGAATATACCTAAAAGGTCATAAGTAATATTTGAATGACATGATTACACTAGGATTTCATCAACATATAATATTACACCAGTATTTCACACACACCACCATAGTATGAGAGAATTACATAGATTTTGATCCCTATTCAGAGTATTGGTATGTAAGAAAAACTAAACATAGGGGGGTGTTGAGGTCATGTAAAAATTCAACCCCTAACTCCCTATCCCCCATTTATTTCATTTGTTCCTCCTTGTCCATAAGCTAGGGTTCCAAGTGAAGAAGAAGGTACATAACAGATCCTGTGGTGAGTGTAATATATCCAATCACATATATAGAACCTAAATTGAAGGTTTACTAATATAAATTAACATAGATAAAAAACCCTAGTGGATGTTGATGCACCCTATAGACAATAGTGTATGATGAACTTGTCCAAATAATGTAACCTTGTCCAAACAATGTGGCCTTACCCTAGATTCAAATAGATCCATGTTCCTAATTTATAATGACCTCACATATTCCCATAGTCAATTACATAGTCTTTATTGTAGTCCATAAAATTTGAGTTCTATAATAGTTATTTGTCTTTAATAATTTCCTCTATTATCATTTTTCTATAAATATCAAGTTCCAAATTAGTCTTTTGTAGTTATTGCATATTTTATACATTTTGATTTTACTTAGGTGTTTATCATAATTATATTAACTTCCTAATCCTCAAATTTGATTAAAAAACCTAACCATTCATGTTCATATGGTTTGTCTCCTTTTTATTTTTTCTAATTGTTGTTTGGGGTTTTTTAGATTTGATAAATTATTTGTTGAAAGAAATCTTCCAAGTTTCTATTTCATATCTTATGCTATCTAATAAAGTTATTTCTACCTCTCTAAGATGAATTTATAGACTAAGTAGTATTCAAGTCGAGCACACTTAGATTTATTTTGATAAGATACACAAGATGGATAAGAACAAGGGTATATTAGGACCTTCAAATATTAATGAAAAATATGAATATGTATAAATGCACGACAATATTTCAGAGCATGAATAATATAATCAAAACAATATTGACTCTTACGATGAGCATAAAGATTTAATTACTAGATCCAAATAAAGTTCAAGTTATAATTTTTTTAACAAACAATTAGTGAAAAACCTTAGGATTATCATAAAATCTTGCAATCTCTTTTAGAAATAAAAATTACAAGCATAGATCAATCATATAACACATCTATTTCTATGGGTTCCTTTCCTATATTTGCATTACTCAATACAAATTTTATACCAGCATCTACTATGGGGGAAACCCAAGGGTTTTAATAGATCAATATGTTAATCTATACTCAGTCTCTCTTTACACCTCCTTTTATTAGCATGCATTTTATTCTTGATGTAGAATCCTTTATGCAAAACATTTTTGCTTTGAATATTAAGGTGTTACATTTCAAACAACAAGATTCAAAACCTAATCAAGAACTTAACTCACAAAATTTATTTCATACTCCATTGGCTCAAGATATTTCAATAACCTTTACCAAATATTTTTATGACACCTAAGCTTAAATTTTATGATGGAAAAGGTAAACTTGAGTAACATTTGAGAGCATTTCATGCAACATGTTTATACTATTCATATAATGATAGGTTGTTGATGAAGTTGTTTCCTAGGAGTTTAAAAGGCTATGCTCTAAGATTGTTTAATGATTTATCATATCAGTTAGTTTTTTTATTTGATTGGATAAACAACCTAGTTTTACAAGGACCAAGAACCATAAAAGTGTTATACAAAAGAGTAGTAAGCCTCAAAGGCCAAAAAAAAAAGAAATAAAAAATAATCTAGTTAACCCCTTATGAGGTGAAAAAAAACACAACAAAATAAACATATTAAGAGGGTATACCCTTTAGTGGTTATTTTTCATCTTTAATTATCTTCTCAGGTGCAACGCACTTGTTATTTGAAACTTTGGCCCTCATCCTATTACCGGGTCCTTCAACATCATCTTGGGGGAGGATCATTCATGGCCTTTTCTATCCCTATTCCTATAGAGGGTTTTTTTTATGGGAGTCATGGTGGGGATATTAGGTCGGGGGGGGGTATCCATCACCTTTAGTATCTATTTAACAAGAGTCTAGTTCACCTTTTTAGAATAATGAAAGATTGGAAAGTCATGTCCACTTGCCTATGCAAGGCATTCCATTATTGAATGAGACTATCCAGGTTCATCTCAGTTTCATGTAACTTGTTGAAGATATCCAATTTCTCTTAGTTGTTTTTCATTTCTTTGGATAGGATAAGTTTAACCTTCCTAATAACCTCCATGAAGGTGCCCTCATCTATACTAATTGGTTTTGGATTGGGGACAAATAACTTTAGTGGGAGCTCATCAACATAAGTTTTGGATAGGCTAGCTTGGGGATACTCATAGAAGGGTGTTAGGATCCCAAGGTAGGGTCTTCCTCCAGGGAGTATTCCTCAGCTAAGGACCCCTTGTAAGGTTTGGTCATGTTTTAACAATAATATTCTAAGTATTTGGTATAGTATAGGGTTAGATTCATTAACCTGGTGGGTAAGAGCTATGATTTCTAAAGAATTTAAGAGGTAAAATGGGAGACTAATATTATATCCCTAGAAATGGTTTAACGATAAAGAGTGGTGGGATAAAATTAAAGTATGCTTACCCTCAATCATCAGGTCTTTGATCACCTGAAGGCAAACCCTTTTAAATATTTATTCCTTTCACATTTATCAATTTACATATATGAGAACATTTCATATGCTCATATTTCTTACCTCAAACAAGAATCCAATGAGCTTATCGTAGATTATATATTATGGTAGAAAACAATGTTATCCAAAATGATGAATCATATGGCAGATAAATAATTACAAGACATATTCAAATAGAGGTTGATTCCACCTCTACATGAATATATTATGTTTAAGAAGTTTCTATCATTGATGTATTTATGTTACATAGTTAAGGAAGGATAGGTTAAGTTGGAAATGAATAAACTAAAGTATGTAATAAACTCAATTTATAATTATCATGCAAATAATTTGAGTAAGACACAATAAAAGGTGAGGCCAAGTGAAAATAAAAAATGATCAAAAGATAACTATGAATGTAATTTAAGGTCCTACTCCATGTATTATGTTATCCATCCAAGGAGACCATTTACTAACTTTCTAGAAATTCCCTATAAGGTTTTACAAAAGTTATTGGAATGTCACCTCTTATCAATCCCTCCCATTAAAGAGGTTGATGTGAGTAAATATATTATAAAAGGATTTGACCAAAATTATTTTTGTGATTTTTATAGAGAATTAGGGCATACTACCAATAGATGCATTAGTTCAAGACATAAATATAATATTTGATACATGAGAACATCATTGATGTTGGTATATATACCAATAATAAAAAGGCACAACCATGTGAGAGTATACCAATTAATATATTTAGTGATGATTTTTCTTAGCATATATGTGAAGAAATAACAAATAAATTAGAAGTGTACTACACATATAATGCACACCCTCCACCAACATTTTATCATTCTCATAAAAATGCACAACAATCTTTGAATGTGATTATTGATACATATCATATTTCAATGCCATCTATACCACTTATCACATTCATAGAGCATGAGATAGTTGACAATGATTTTTATTATCACTCTATATTCATTCAAGCTTACACTGATAATCAAATGATACAAAGTGTAATGGTTGATAATGGTTTAAGTGTGAATATGTGCACTACCACACTTCTCTCTCATTTTAGATACATAGATAAGGATATGCTTCCTAAAACAACAATAATTAATGGATTTAATGGACATGTTTAAATTTATATTGGTGAAATAATATTACCACTATAGGTTAGTACAACACATATGACCACAAATTTTATATTAGTATCCAATATACATATCTTCAATATGTTATTAAGACGTCCTTGGATTTAACAACTTTGTATAGTAACTTTTGTATTACACAAACATTTGAAGTATAATTTTGATAATGAGGTTATCATAGTTTATGGTATTCCATACAAAACCCCCCTACAACTAAAGGTTAATATTCCTACAGAGTATATGCCAGTTGAGAAACCCAAAAAGATTCAACTTACTCAGAGCATTCATAAGAAAGTGACCACTTTTCTAAGGAGACTTATCCTTTAAAAGTCACTTAATTAGTGATTTATAATAGATTATAGAGAGCCACTCTCTACTCCAACTCTCTTAGATTGATATTATGAGGCATTAAGAGTGTTCCACAAAGAACACCCACATAGAGTTATATTACATGATGGGTTCTGAAGAGTCATAAAGCTCACCATGATAAAAAAGATAAAAAACATAATATAGATTATCATCATGATAGTGGCACTTTTGTGACAAAGCCAAACCAAATTAGTTTTTAGATTATGAGTTGAGATTAAATACTTCACAATGGCATGATACTTTCTATTTGTGAGAGGTCATCCTTCCTATTCTAGATACAAGACCTATTGATTTTGATGCTCTTGTGAGAGTCATTGGTTAGTATGTTCCTTTTTAGTTCCTTATATATATATATATATATATATATATATATATATATATATATATATATATATATATATATATATAAGAATATTTTAAAATTTATAAAGATAAAAACTTATGCATGATATGTGTAGTTCATCTTCATCCATTGATTTGTGCTTCAGTATATGTAGTACTTCTCTATATCCAATTTAATACCAAATCTACTTCACAAGTGTACTTGAGTGAGTTTCAAAACATAAAATTTGTCAATTTTAGATCCATTTTCAAGTGGTTATATTGTCTTAAACCCCAAAAAATTACATAGGCAAAATCCCACTAGTCCAGATAATAATTCATTGCGCTCTTACCCCATTTCATTAAAATTGTCCTCATAGACACAAGCTATAATTTCTCATATCCAAAATAATCACAAACCTTTTATATATTATGTGTATCATAACAAGTTCAATGTGGGCATATTTTACTCAAGTTTTATCACTCTATGACTATCCCTTTTGTTCTCAATACACTACAATACATTGTGTAAATATTTCCATATTTGCTCACTTAATTTCACATTTATATCATAATGGATACTCGAGTTGATAAATATAATACTACTACTAATTGATTATGTACATCGATTTCATTCATACTTATCATATTTTCTTCTTTGCTTCATGTTTTTGTGTATTCATTTCTATGGATTGTGGACATTTGAACATGTCCTTATTTATAACTCTAAGCCTTATTCTATGTTTCTATGTGTAAGTAAAATTTGAATATGTCCCTTTTATGTGGCCCCTTGGCCTTCTTTATTTTCACCTTATTGATTGCTTTGTGTGATTTTTCATGTGTTGTTGTGTATGTGTCATGGCCATGACTCTTGTTTGATATTGTTTGTTTAGTTTGAGATGCCATGATAAATATCATACGTCTCCCTAGTTTGTTGATGCCTTGATAAATATCATGCATTTTTCTTGAGTAGTTATATATCAGTTTCACATACTCAATATAGATTATTTATTCAATGCGTGCCTAATTGATAACATCTATCTAGACATGACACTATGTATGTTTGGTTCTGCATGCATCATACATTAATATTTGGATCATATTATTAATATGATGCTATGATAGCCAATGTTATAATTATTACTCCATATTTAAATATTTTATATAACATCATTCTCATAAATTTTTATTTTGAGCCAAGTTATTACATAGGATTCAAAACTCACCTCAAAAAATAGGAAATATATAGTGGCTTGTCTTAGAGACTGAGCTGTAACAGTCCACTACATAGACAAAAAAGATAATACTTGCTTAGTTGATCATATTGCATACTCAATTTACCCCCATAAAGCATATTCAAATAGTACTACAACTTTGGACAACAATATATGCCATGGCTATCTAAAACAAAGTGTTTTCATCCTAGAAGTTAAAAATAACATTCTCTAAATTTCTTAAAATTAGTCTACAAAATAGTTTTCACTATTGCTCATAATAGTTTTAAAAATTTATACACATAATTATCACAATTTTTTCTCAAATTGGGGGCATCAGTCGTGACATGTATTCAATAATTTTACACAAGTTTACTCAATAATTCAATTTATTTTACTTAGTTTTCATAATTAATATACTCAAAATATGAGAATGGGAACATGCCACAAATTTATAAACATGATTATCACAATTTTTTCTCAAAATGGGGCATCAGTCATGACATGCATTCAAAATTTTTACACAAATTTACTTAGAAATTCAATTTATTTTGCTCAGTTGTTAGAATCAATATACTCAAATATTAGTTTGGGAGCATGTACATAACACAAGATCACTTTATTTCTTAGTTTTGCACCAATTTTAGTAGAAGGAATAGAAATTCATGTTCTATATGTTTTATACACCAAAATTAGATCATACTATTTTTTCAATAGTTTTTCACCATAAATAAATATTATTCCATATGCAGTAGTTGATTCAACCTCTTGCACTAGTCTTGCACCAAAATGATCTATCATAATTCATATAGGGATTCTAAGCTACTACACTACCTTTAGTTGTGTGATGATGGAGTAAAATTAATATTGATTTCTTAAGCACATTCTCCTACCATGGAGTATTGGGGCATGTAAAGTGTAATCCAAATTTTTCAGTGAAAATAAATCTCCAAGGATTACACCCTCTCCAGTCACTAATTTTTCACTAGAAAACATAATACTTTAGGTACATGAAAAAGGTGTTTTCATTATTTTTTATTTGATTTATAATTTTCTTATATTTAATTTAATATTTTTATTCCAAGTAAAGAATAATTTATACTTGTTCCATTATAGGTCTGCATGAAGTACAGTTCGGCATGTGGTCTACATCAAACCTATTCAGCAAAGGTAAACTTAGGTAAAACTCTCTTTATTTCACTCTAGTAATTTCATTTTTATACATTATTAAATTATAGGTGGAGAAATATAGTCATATAATTAAAATTTAATGTTAAAATTATGCACTTGTGACCACTCCTTATGCACACTTAAGCCTATGCTCGATTTTATGGTTCTAAACCACTATTCTTCTACTTCTATGTTGATGATCCTTAACCTTAGAAAAATTTGATACTGGATATTTATATTATTCATTCCACCCATCCTAAAATCACTATTATGTTTATTCACTTAAATTTTTATTATGTCCACTCCTCAGATAAGGCTGCTCCTTTAGAAAAATCCTGTTCATTGGTAGTCTCTAAAGCCACTAGTTTTATCCTCCCACCAAAAAATGATTAATTTACCAAATTAAAATTCATCCAAAGGGTACATGTTTTTCAAGTCCCATTCAATTAAATACAAAAAATAATATTATATAAGCACATATTTATTCATTTTTTCAATAATTGGCAAGAGAATTCTATATTGCAAACACAAGAATTAATCTTACAACATGTTGAAAGCAAAGCACCTATTCTTCCTAATTATGAATCCATACAACCTAATTAGCTCTGAGTTAAGTTTGAATATACCTCTAAGGTCACAAGTCATATTTGAATCACATAATTACACTAGGATTACACCAACATATAGTATTTCACCAATATTTCACATAGACCACCATAACATGAGAGATCTACATGGATTTTGATCTATCTTCAAAGTATTGGTATGTAGGTAATAATCAACATAGGGGGTGTTGAGATCAATAAAAAATCAACCTATAACCTCCTATTCCTCATTTATTACATTTATTCCTCCTTGTGATTGAGTTAGGCTTCTAAGTGAAGAAGAAGGTCCATAATGGTTCTTATAGAAAATCAAACAGATCTAATCACACACACAAGATCTGCATGGGAAGGCACATTGCTCTAAATTAACCTAGAGGGAAAAAAACATAATGGACACTAGTGCACACTAAAAGTGATAGCATAGGATATCCTTGTATAAATAACACTACCTTGTCTTAGATTCAAATGAAGTCATATTCCTAATTCATACTGACCTCACACAGTCGCAAAATTGATTACATAATGTTTGTGACAGTCCATCAAATCTGAGTTCTAGCTAAGTTATTTATCTATAGTACTATCCAATTTTAACATCTTTATATAAATAACATGTTCCAAATTAGTCTTGTGTGGTTACTGCATGTTTTATAAATTATTATTTTACTCAACTCTTTATCATATTTTGATTGATAATTGCTTAATCCCCATTATTGATAAAATAGTCATGCGTAATTTTTAGTTTTTTAATTTTTAATATATATATATATATATATATATATATATTGTGTTTTTTAGAATATTATGTAATGATAAAATATTATCCCATCAATGGGATGTTCACATGTAGATTATGTTTCAAATATGGGTAATTTTTCCTATCATGATTGAGTAGTAACATGTGTATCTAAATCAAAATATGAAAAATTATATTATGTTGTGACACATCCATCATGGTCATCATCAACCATATGATATTTTTTATGCTACACAACTATATGTATCATAGTACCATGTGGATTTTGATGCATAAGTGTATAATGTGCCTATGTTCTCTATGGAATATGCAAAGGGGTTTGTAACACTAGTTGAGGATGTGATGGAGTAGATTATAGATCTAAAATATGTGTCTTAAATAAATATAGAATGTAATGGATGACATAGTACAAATCATAAAATAAAATCCACTATATTAATCTGAGTTATTTAAGTAAAATGAACCTTATTAGGTTATATAATTGACTACAGTGGTGGTGGGAGTGGAGGAGGAATAATTTCCTAGTGATGAGGGTATTCATATGAAAAAATATAACTATATCCACCCTAATATCATGTATATACTTCATAAATTTGTGTAATGTATATGGTACATAAACCATATTATGTATCTAAGGACATCCTAACTACATGTCAAATGCCCCCACACTTGGTAAAACTAATAATAATGTAACAACTATATCAGGGCCCATCTTGAGTGGTAGAAAAAACCTCCTAATAATATTTTGTTTCATCCATAAAATCCATTATTTTTTTGTATCCATCAAAATTTATTGAATATATCCAAGGATAGTGAGGAGTGTCACGGTGAAAATATTTTCACTCAAACCATTATCTAACATGACATTATTTATGGGATATATATATATATATATATATATATATACATATATATATATATATATATATATATATATATGTAGGTATAAATAATGATCCTCAAAATACTCATCATCATAAATATGATGCTCATCAAATGTAATATTAGGTATGTGTATATGTATAGTTTAAATTGTGCTAATAATACCATCTAGAGTATGCTCTTCCTCAATTATATAAGTATAATAATTTGGAGGAGGATATGCATGAAAGATCATATGCTACTCAAGTTTAAGAGTAGTTTTATTATCCTACATGATTAACAAAGGCGTCAGAAAATATATTCAAATTAAAATTCACATTACATCATGTGTGTGACTAATCTGTAGGTGTATTAAGATCCATAACATTGTCATCTATAAAATATTGTATCTTCTGTCATAATATGATGCATCTATTGTAGACACTCATTTTTGTCTACTTTATGTGTTTATAGTAGAATTCATATTGATTTCTACAAAATCATGTGAATTAAGCCTAGAAATCACCAAAATGCCCAAATTTGTCAATGCATGGGATATAACCA
The DNA here is from genome assembly GCA_037957365.1 of Torreya grandis. NCBI lineage: Eukaryota > Viridiplantae > Streptophyta > Pinopsida > Cupressales > Taxaceae > Torreya > Torreya grandis. The sequence goes on along the minus strand of JARHVA010002778.1, from coordinate 2,093,847 downwards.
CCTCAAATCATGTCTAGGCTTTCTAAATTTTGGTATTACCCTGTATGTAATGATAACCTATATTGGATTTAACCCCTATCAAATTTCAACCTAATAAATTGAAAAATTAGCCTTTCAATATATTAATGAAAAACACTAAAATAATTCCTAAATGCCAAAAATCCTAAGCAGGATTAATTAAAAAATAACTTCAATTAGCTACTTAAGTAAAAATTTCAAGTTCAATTATGGAATTACATTTTTTAAAATGGAAATTTTCAATAAAGATGAGGTCAAAGTCAAAGGAATAAATAATATATTTTGTTAATGCCTAAAATCCAAAGAAAATGTGAGTCACACCTCATAAATATCTTCTATGAGATATCAAGACTTCATAATTGTTTTGACCCAACAAAGGGTTAATATAAACTTGACAAAGGATAATCTAGACACAACCAAGGTTAATTTAGACACAACCAAGGTTAAAATTAAACCTAACCACACTTGAGTTAGAGTTATTTTTAGAATCTATATATACAAGTGCCATTGCCCCTATCTAAACAAGCTCTCAAGCCAATGTTATAATGTCAGATTGATTAAGGAGAAGATAGACCAAGCCAATCCAAGATAAGATAAACCTCAAGTGGTGTTATAAAAGTGTTTCCCAATTGGAAATTACATGATAAAATTCTCTATTGCCCATAAGCCGAGCATGAACATCCTCTATGCCAATGAATGAACTCTAGTTTGAAAAAGGAGATAACATAGTTTTGTGTTTTATTTTCTATTTGTAATTTTTTTTATTACGTTAATCTCACCCAAGCACTTAGGAAAGTGTAGTATAGTTTCTATTATATTATTTGATTTTAATTCTCTTTTGATTTCACTAACAAGAAACTAATGAAATTTGGCTCTATGAATTCCTAATGATACAGAATGGCATGCTCGGTGGGACCACACACCCCACATTGACCAAAAGAGTGACATGGAACCTTTAAAAACCTTTAAAATATCACTCATAACTTTAAGTTTTTAGTTTTATGACTTAATTTCCCATAATTTTATTTAGATACTAATCAGTGACTTCATCCTTGATAAACAATGTCTTCACCTATTTTGTCCTCTATTTTACGATTGTTTGATTTTTTGGATACAACTCCATGCCTACTTTTAAATTAATTCATAGAAAATGATAAGTTTAACATAAATGGTGACATCAACCTGTTGAATCATCCTCTATGAAATCTATGACTTTGATGAAAGAAAACAACTTTGCTCTAGAGTTTTGGTGACTTTACCAAGTAACTTTTCTTGTAAATTTGTTAACTTCACTCTATTTTTAGATAAATAATGAATTTTACTAACTAATTAATCTATTGATGCCTAACAAATGGTGAATTTGTTAGATACTTTTTTTTAATCTATTCTAGTTTCATAGGAAAATAATGATTTGCTCCATTAAAAAAATAATGACTTCACTCTATTCTAAAATTAGTGACTTTGCTCTATGTAAAACAAATCTAAGGGCTTGAAGGAAAAAGTTTCTTGTTGGATAAATGTTTTGTATAAACACAAGTGAACCCCCTAATTTTTTTTTTCTTCAAGAAGCTAAGTTAAGAAAATGAGGTTTAAACGCTTCAAAATTTCATTCACACTTATGTTTTGGTGCTTAAAAATCACTTAACAACTTTAATTTTTGTCTTTCAAGGTTAAAAGTGAAAATAAAAAATCTAAGGGGATAAATTTCACTTCAGATCTTGTTTAGTGCTCTAAAAATAACAACAACCTTATATTAGTGCTCCTAAGAGCTTTTGATTTTGATTTTTTCATTCTTACAAAGGTAATTAGTTTTCATTTATTATATTAATTTATTTTTTAGAAAAATTAACTCTGCATGTATGTTATCCCCCCGTCCTCTTTAGGGAAATTGAGTTATCAAAATAACCTTGTTTCTTTCCTTGTTTGGTTGAGTCTAGAAAGTAAGAAAAGTTACGTATGCTCTCCCCAAGCTCTGAGTGACTTGGGTGACCTAGAAATGACCCTAAAGTTCTTCCAATTTTTCATTTATTTATTTTTTTGCATTGGCTTATGGGTGATAGTTCATAACCTCCTCAAAAGTTCTTTAAGGGACCATTTACCCATGGTTTCATTTCCTAGCATCATTATAACCCCACTCCATGGTGGGGTATATAAATTTGGAATGTGATACTAGAATTGAACAATGGTTGAGTAATTAGCCTAAAAATTCTAACAAAAATCTATATTAGTTCACGCTAAACATCAAACTTCACTAAGTAGTACATGGTTGAAGTTTTTGTGAAAAATAATATACCTTTACATAAAATGTTATAAAGTTTTAATACAATAAATGTAATGCACCCTTTTATTAGCCACATTTAGAACCATTTAGATTGTTTTGAAAATTATAGATTTTAGTAAACTCCACTTTTCTATAGAATATCCTTTCAAATGATAAGTGCTTCATCACTCAAAGTTCCTTGCCACATACCTATTCTTGAGAGATAGAGGGGGATTAAAAAACCCTACCTACATCCACTCTTTAATTTTTGGATTAACACTTATTTCCTTTCAAGACTGGTATAACGGTGGAAACTTGGTGGAATCTACACACACCTTGTCAGTTTTAGGGTAGGATGTGCACGTAGGTGTTTTTTAATTTTTTTTACTAGCATAAATTTTTGGGTCTAAAATTATTTGTGTACCAATGTCAAAAAAGTCAAAAATTTCAAAACAAGACATGTGTTACACACCATATTGAACCAACAAGTGTTATGCTACCAAAATCACTCAAAGTTTTTGCCTTAGTTTGAGATTTCAAAAACCATATTTGTACCACTTGTTCAAAGGAGTGTCTTCATGCTATCAATTTTATTCCAAAACACTTTCCTTATTTGAAACCAAGTTCAAAAACCATTCATACTTTTGTTTACAAAAATGCATGGTTATGTTTCCCATTTGATCCTAGCCTATTGACCTTTAAAAAATCTAACTCTTTTATATTAAATTTAAAATTCAATCTTTCAAAGTTCAAATCCTAAATTAACTAGGTCTACGCCAAAGCCTTGTCTAATTTGGGCTTAAGTGGTTTAAATTTTACATTTTGATTGTGTAACTTAGATTGATTTCTCATTTGGTTTAAAGACCTTTGCCTAGACTTTGGGGTGTTTTATTGTACCATGCTTAGTTTAGAATTCTTTGTGCCAATTTCAAGAATATCTTATTTTCATTTGCCAAGAGTAATTTGTGTGCCTAGACTAAGTTTTATGATATAATTACCTTAGAGTTAGATTAATTTCAAGTTCTTGTTTAGATCATCTTGTTTCCAATTCTAGCTTTGTGACTTTTGACCAAAGATCAAGCGTTATTTTATAGCTTTAGACCTAGTTTAGAAGTATAACTTTGTGACATTTAAATAAATACCTAACACCTTTATTTTCATTTTTAGACCTAGGTCAAGATCATTTTACCTTGTTCAAACACTTTACCAAAGACTGATTTCACATTTTCATTTTACCTTTGATTTAGACTTAGAATATACATTTTGCGTTTAGACCTATTTTAGATATCTAAAGGTTCTTTTCCTTAGACCATGCTCATTTTCCACATTTGACCTTTTTAAAGATACCTAGTCATAAATTTGAGCATGCCTTACCATACACGTAGTGGGACCATGTATAATCTGGATTATGAGAGCATTGTCACTAGTGACCCCTTTGTTCAAGAACCTTATGGTGATGATGTAATGTATGATATAGATCCATATCCATATTATACTACCCCATATGTATAACAAGGGCAAGACTCACTAGTGTGATATTTGGATAATGCATGTTCTTATCTAAAATAAGTGTAAGAAAAAATGATACAATACCTTACTAATATGACACCTATCATTGAACATAGACAATAGTAAAACCCTAATGTGTAACCATACCAACAAGTTATGACCCATACTTGTTTGATCATCACTTGATATAAAATATAGATGGAATTATATTTAGGGTAGTATAAGTAGGAGCAAAATTCCTAACAGACTTCCCACATGAAAGTTTATCTAGCTTGATTAAAACACTTAGTAATGTGCCTCATGTCCAAAAGTTTGAATAGGATTCAATAGTTATAATAAATATCTAGTAATAATACTTAAATAGGACCTAAATGTGCATGTAAATGGAAATGGTCCAATGTATGACCAATTAGAATAGGTATAAAAAGCATATGAAATATATCTTAACCTAGCTTAGAAATTCAATGCCATGGCCATTTCAAACATGCCACTCATAGAATTAGTTCTCAAAATAGGGGCGCAAATTAATTATTTGGGATATATAAATAAAAACATAGACCTCTTTGGATAAAACACATTGGTAGGAGACATGTTTGATGTCCCAATTATGATAGAAGAAACTACAACTCCTATAGAAGTCCTCACACAAAACATAGTAGATAACACACAAGTGTGTCCCAATTTAAACCAAGGTGGGTCTAGTGTATCATAGAGAAATACACAATAGATCTTCTTACCAATATCTTGAGTGGATTACAAACATATAGGGAAGGTAAACCTAGTTCCCAAACATAATAGTCAAATTCTACTCTTCAACTAACATCTTCCTCAAACACACAATAGGGGGCATGTAGCCAAAAAAAACCAACATTATACCCCAACAAGTACTAAACACTACACCATCTCAATAGGTGGAAACTAATGATATGATAACACAAGCACATAATAATATAACACAACCATCACAAACATTAATTAATCAACAACATGTTCTTATTGGTTAATACATAGTGCCGGCTAGTCAATGATAGATACCTAACCTCCAATAAGTACCCAATTCACAACATGTGTTTACTCAATAAAAAATTCCTAACTTACATCAGGTAATTAGTAGGAAAAAGTTACCTTTTAATCAATGGGTATCTCATATATAATAGGTATCTTACATGCAACACCTTTAATAATAGGGCTTTAGCCAACAATGGGTACCATTTATACAATAGGGTTTGACAAGTTGACAACAAGTTCCTATCCAAACCCAACAAGTGTAGTACATTCCACCTAACAAAATGCATCCACCATAACCATAGTTTGAAAATTAAATCCATGTTAAAAACCCTAGAAAAAATGTTTATAAAAAATAATGTATGTCATACCAATAGTATAATCCTAATGCATAGATACATGTTCCTGATCAATCGACCAATCAAATGAACATTCCCCAATATTCCATTTCTCCATCATACCCTACTCAAGGTAATCCACCTTTGATTGCACAACCCTAAGTAAAATGGACTATACCATATAGCTTCCTATCCCAAGAGCTGTAACAAATGAAGGATGTGATTATAACCATTCAAATTGGGAAGCAAATGAAGAAGTTCAAATTAGAAGAGATATGATCATATCTTTTTAATATGGATTACCTCCAAGTACCTTTTCCTTCAGGTTATGAGCCACCCAAATTTGATAAATATAAGGGAAAGGAAACCCAAAAGAGCATTTAAAATAATTCTTTGTTGCTTGCCAACAAGTGACCTACAATGATATATATCTATTTCTCCTCTTTCCTAGAAGTTTAGCTAGATAAGCCTTGGAATGGATTCTTAAACTACCAAAGAATTCTATGCTAGACTTTGATGACCTTTCAAATAAGTTTGTACATCATTTATCATACAATATCCAACATGAGATTACAACGATATATTTGGGTCAAGAAAAATAGAGAAATTATGAAAGCTTTGCTAGTTACTTATAACTATTAAGGATACTTGCTATCTAGTTTACTTATAATCTACTAGATAAATAATTGGCTATAATATTTAGCTAGAGTCTACATAGTAAGATACCCTATCATCTCAAGATATAATATGCTCACACTTTTAAAGAATTTATTGAGAAAGGTATAAAAATTAAAAATTCCCTTGTCAACAAAAGGATTATCAAATTATCTTCTTCCAATCAGAACCATAGCCAAAACCAACAGTAAGGCCAAAAACATAGAAAAATGCTTAATAAGAACCAAAATCCCATCCAAATACCAGCGTAAATGCTAAATTAGGCTAATTATTTGGAAAAACCAAAAGCCTATAATCACAATAATAATGTTGTTGATAATGGGGTCACTGAATCGTGACATGTCTAAATGGTGCAAACACTGGTTTTTCATTTACCTCTGCCCATTCAACAACTACCACCTCTATTTATTTAGCCTAGACCTCCACAAAATATTATACCAAATCCTTCACAGTTATAAACACCTCCTCCAAGGAGAATACCACCCATAACTAGAGCATTTTGTGACCCCAGTGAACCCATTAAGTTTAAGTTCCATAAGTTGGCTCAATCCAATATTATTATCTAGCCTATGCCAAAGCCTTTTATTGAAATAATTCATTTTCTCAACTGGTAAAAATAACATGAGTTTTGTGAGTACCATCTCATTAAGGGACACTATATACAATATTACATATAACTAACTTGATTGAGAACATGCTTGAGAATGGAGAGATAAAATAAGATAACCATGCCCCTACATCTAATTATAACTTAGGTATCTATCAAAAAACTTTTTCTGAAGACAACAACCAATAACAACAATAATAGTGACAAAGAACACCACCATAATAATGGCAAAGAACACCACCATAAAAATAACTACATCACCAACAATAACAATAATAAAATGGTGAAAACCAAGGCCACACTAATTAATCAAACCAAAGAGGCCATCATACCATTGAATATACTTACAACAATATTGTAAGACATGTCTTAGGTGGTTATATTACTACCATTACCATCAACCCTTGACAAAATACCAATTGACCTAGACCAGTGCCTAATAATGCCTATTAACATCCCTATGTTGGTAATCATTATTGGGACCATGTTAGCAACCAAGCTCTACACTACCCAAGAATTACCATTCTAGGCCCTTTTACCTCTTCATTTATTTACATAGGTCTAATATCTGATCAAGTTTGCATAATCACAACTTAATGAGGCAAGGTTACTATCCAAGGCCCAAAACCTTCTTCCATGAATGAACCCATTCAAACATCCATATCAATAAAGAATAATCCAATTGCCAATACCAAAGAGAAAACTTATGACATTTTGGAACAACTAGAAAATATGCTTGCACAAATATCCATCATGGATTTGTTTCACACATCCAACATTCATAAGAGTATACTTAATGAATACCTAAGATAATCCCTTATACCTAATGGCATTAAAATTGATAAATTTCAAGCTATGGTAGGATATTTTCCCCTAACCAATGACTTACCTTTGATCAAAGTAATATGTCATCCCTAGGCCCATTGCATAACAACCCTTTATACATCAAGGTCTATATATCTAGACATATGGGTAAATGTATCCTTATAGATAATGGTTTGGGATTAAATATTGTGTTGCTAAAGTTAGTGAAGCATCTTGGATACACAGTGGCTGATCTTCAGCCAAATGCCATTATCATCAAATTATATGATAATGAGGAATAATAATCACAAGGAACCATCACTTTGCCAATGGTTGTTTGACCTTTGATCCATGACATCCTTTGAAATGTTCTCAACCTAGAGTTATCATACAAATTTCTCTTGGGAAGACCATATATTCATGAAACTTGGGCCATGCCTTTAATTATATATCAATGTATCAAATTTACTCATTCAAGGATGGAAACAATCATGCCAACTAATTTCCAACCTTACCGGTTTTTCAAACATCTTGAGGTAGAGAACAAGAGTTAAAATTACCATTTTGTCTTGAATCTAATGCGTAAAATTGATGGAGAAAAAGATTATAAATCAAAATCCATTGAATTAGAACCCAAAGCTAATTACATCATCCTTAAAATCCTAACTTCAACTTCATCTACACCTCCACCAGAGATAACTAACCATTTTTACATATCTATCAAAGGTCTAAGAGAGTACAATACTCATGACTCCTTTCATATAACCAAATTTACTTAGAACCCAAAAGCCTATAGGAGACCCAAAGCCAATATTATTCACATGGAATGATGTGCTAAAGGAAAATGTCATCTCACTCAACCCATTATTTTCAAACTAGCCTCTAGCTAAGAACATGACCCTTTGGATGAAGATGATTCATGGATTTATAATGATAATCTATCTGATTTTTACCATAGTGATAAGTATCCTATCCCTAAATGGATTATGGATAATCAAGCTTATGAAGGTAAAGGCTTAGGGGAAATCAACAAGGAATAGTTAAGCCAATTTCCATGATCAAATAAAAAATAACTAACATTATTAGATTTAAACTATGTGGGGATAACCCACATACCTTATTAAATTTCCTATACTAATGAATAATGAGGATGATGTTGACAATAATCTAGGGTCTGATTATAGATTCTATAATGACTTTACTAATACTAATTTATTTAACCCTTATGATGTATGTACCATTAATCTTGTTATCTACCATTCCCAATTTACCCTTTATCATACCCAACTAATAAACTTGGACCAATAAGAGTCGATAATGCCACTTGATGAGTTTGAGAATGATGAGGCTATTTAAGACTTTCTGTGTTTGAGGGATCATATTCCTCTAGGAGATCACAAATAAGGTTTCTTTATTAGTTGGATCCTAATGCTTATTTCAGAGAGTGGGTGAACATCCTTAGCCAAAAGAAAAAAGAAAATTAAACATTGAGGTCTAAAAGTGAAAACCTCTTTGAGGCACTTTCACACCAGGGAAAAAGTAAAGAAAAAGGCAATTCTTTTGGTCAAAACCTATTTCAGGTGCCATCAGATGGGGATGTTCAACCCCTATTTACATGAAGCACAAGAGATCACTAGTCTAAGGTTTATGTATGGATATGAAATTGGTACTAAAGAGTGAAAATATTTTGAATAGATTTTACATGAATGACCAAAGGTATTTATTACATGGAATTTTCCACCCTTAAAAGAATCAAATTCATCTTGTATAAGTGACATCGATGAACCAATTAGGCTAGAATAATATAACATTGTAACCAATTTACCTCTTTTCCAACTCTTTTAGAAGATGCTTCCACACTCCTTATGGAGGAAACTTCTGAGGTCAACATTATAACTCTAGAGGACCCAAAATGGATTAAATTAGGTATGTCTCTCACTTAGGAGGAACGTGAAGTCTTTAAAACCCTTCTAAGGGAATTTATAGATATATTTGCATGGGTCTATTTAGATGTGCCAAATTTGGACCCCACCTTGGTTGTACACCATCTTGTTGTACAACTTATGCCAAACCATTTAAACATCAGCTAAGAAAAATGCATCCTTGTATTGCTATATTAGTCCAAAAAATATTTGGAGACACTATTAGACATGACATGCATTTAACATATTTATTATTCAGAGTGAATTTACAATATAGTACCATTCAATAAGAAGCTAGAGGGTAATCAATTATGCACTAATTTCTAAGATATTAATAAGGCCTACCTAAAGGATGACTTTCCTTTGCCAAACATTCACATGATTGTTAACTCCATGATGGGATATGAAATGCTTTCCCTTATAGAAGGGTTTTTAGGATACAACCAAATCAGGATTACACTAGAGGACTAACACAAGACAATATTCACACCTTCTTGGGGAAAATTTTGTTATTAGGTGATGACATTTAGACTCAAGAATGTAGGATAAATGTACCAATGGACCATGCTAGTAATTTTCCATGATATGATGCAAGACATTGTCAAGGACTATGTTGATGACATCTTGGGTAATTATAATACCCAAGATGAATACCCAATCATACTTTTGAGAATTTTTAAGAGACTTCAAGAGTATAATGTTAGGCTCAACCCTAAAAAGTGTGTATTTGGTGTAACTTCTAGTATATTATTAGGCTTTATTATCTCTTATAGAGACATTGAAGTTGATCTTACCAAGGTTCAAGGTATTATCGAGATGCCACCACCATCTACCTTGAAGTAACTCCATAATTTATAGGGAAAAATATAGTCAATCAGATGATTCTTTTCAAGTTGGATGACAAATGCCATCCTTTTATATACTTACTGAAGAAGGTCACCACTTTATCATGGAATGAAGATTGCTAGAAATCATTTGACCATCTCAAAGAATACTTGGCCAATTTGCCTATTTTACTACCACCTACATTGGGAAGGCCATTTTCAATTTATCTATCTACCATTAAAAATGCCTTGGGGGCACTTTTGGCAGAACATGATGAACATGTCAAAGATTATTCCATCTACTACCTAAGCTGAACATTGGTCGCATATGAACACAATTATACACTAATTGAGAAAGCCTATTTTGTTATGGTTTTAATAGACCAAAAGTTACATCATTACATGCTAAATAATAAGACTATTGTAATTACAAAAGTAGATCTACTCAATTATCTACTATCTAAAATGGATTTATAGGGCCACATGGTAAATTAGATCATGCTCTTGAGAAAATTTGAGATTGAGTATGTTTATTAAAAACCATTAAGGGATAGGTAATTATAGATCAACTTGCATAAGCTCCTCTCCATGATACTCAACATATTATATTTGGTTTTTTAGATGAATCCATCATGAGCACAATAGAAGCACCCCCTGAAGTAGAATAATGGATAATGTACTTTGATGGTTCCCTCATAACACAAGGATTAGGTGCCAGCATATTATTTATCATGCCATAAGGGGATCTTATTCTTAGGTCCTTTCACATTGGTTTTCCAAGTACTAATAATATGGATGAGTATGAAGCACTCATCACATGGATTCACCAAGTAGTACAGTGGAATATCTAACATTTATTGGTTCATGATGATTCATAAATTATCATCAATTAGGTTATAGACTAGTACCAAATTAAATATGAGAAGTTGGTACCTTATAAAGGTATGGTTGACACTTTTAAGTAGAAAATTACTAATATTTAGTTTGAATGGATACCTAGGGCTATTAATAAAATAATTGATGTCATGGCTATAATTGGCTCTATGATTTATATTATAGATAGAGCTAGAGATTATCAATTTCTTGTGGAACATATCCTAGCATTGATGCATGAAAAATAAACTACCAATATGGTTTGAAATATTGTTGGTCTCACATCTTCTTGGTATTAAGAATTATATAATTATCCCCATGACCAAATCATTCCCCCATACCTTTCTCACAAAATTCAAAAAGACTTCATTCATAAAGCCTCCCATTATACCTTACTTGAACCTACCCTATATTGTAGAAGCTATGATGGAACCATGCTTCATTATTTATCTTCGATAGAATTTGGATTAGTGTTGAGGTAAGTTCACAAAGGAGTGTGTAGGACCATCCTTTCCAAAAAATTACTATGTATTGGTTATTATAGGATGACTATGGAAAATGACATAGCTACCTATGTGAATAAGTGTGTGAAGTGTCAGAAGCATGTTAATTTGATCCATGCTCTATCCAAAATGCTTAAACCATATACAACACCATGGCCATTTTCAATGTGGGGATTCAAACTAGTCCTTACATCCTTAGATGGCTAAAAACATGTCCTTACTACTACATAATATTTACCTAAGTGGGTGGAATATATTCCCCTCACTTACATGACTTGTAATCAAATTTCCAAATTCATCTCTAACCATCTCATTTGCCACTATAGTATTCCCTTCAACAATATATTTGATAATGGCATGTTTGTTTAAAAATAAAGATGTGAAAACCCTTTATGCCCAATACTATATGAAATAACACTTTTCCACCACCTATTACCCACAAAGCAACAAGGCTAAGACAGCTAAAAAACCATTGTGAATATCTTTAAGAATATTGTCAATGATGTTGGTCATAATTGGCACTTGTAGATGTTTAATGCCCTCTAGGCCTACCGTACCACTTTTCATTTTCCAATAAAAGCTACAACATATTTCCTTATTTATGACAATGAGGCCATTCTTCTTGTTGAAGTCAAGTTGCCTTCTCTCCACATTTCACTATATCACATCATTAATGATGAGGACTAGACAGTATCTCATTTACAAGAGATAGATTTACTAGATAGAAAGTGCATGGCCAACTTGAATAACCTTCAAGCATACCATAATAGATTACATGGTCATTACAATCAGTACATAAAGCATATAGAATTCAAGCTTGATGATCTTTTACTAAAATAAAATCATAAAAATATCAATGTCAAGACTAAAAAGAAAGGAAAGTTTCAACTAACTATAGTTCTTGAGTATATGGTTTTAGACTAACCACACTAGAAAGAGATGAACTTGATGAACCAATGAACATAATGCACCTCAAATATTTTTACACTTGAGGGACTTGAATTATTATCTACAAGGATCATTTAAGGTGTGTCATAATATAACTATTCATCGTACCATACCCATATCCCTTTCCCACCATACCTTAGCTTATTAACCACCAGGTTCTTTGCACCTATTCTCTTATCAACTTTTGGCTTTGGTTCTAATTCATTTGTACTTTAGGCACTTTTAGTGGTTAATATCATATGCATATTTCCAGTAGTTGATTCATATATCAGAATTTTTGAAGGTACATTAATTCAATGGCAATCATATGAAAGTAGTATGACAGTGGTCCCAATAATTGCATCCTTCATTTATGATATGTTCTATATCACTTTACATATGTCATTGTTTCCCTATAGCCTAGGGGAAACATTTTTCATTCTACCTATGCCAGTTATTTTTTATAGCCTAAGAATGACCCATTTACCATGCATTGTTACATCATTATTCTATACATGTACCATTTGCATGTTAATGAACTTGATGTTACTTAGTCGTACATGCTTCATTGTATGGGGAACTATAATGGTTTGAGGTGCATTTGGACTATGTAGGCAACGCTATAGTGTTTTCATAGGTCATCTCAACAGCCCTTATTTGAACTCACTCACCATTTTGTGATAAATTTCAGTTTGAATGCTCTCATCATTTTAATGAGCAATTTTAATTAAAATTATCTCACCATTCTGAGAAGTAATTAAAGTTGAAATGTTCTCTCCATTTACAAGTAATTTTAGTTAAAATTCTTTTGCCATTTTTTAAACAATTTGCACTAAATGCTCTCTCTATTTTATAAGCACCCTAAGTTATGCTCTCACCACTTGGTGAGCTATCACCATTCTACATCTCCTAATTCTCCATCAATTGAGTTGAAATGCACCCAAACCCCCTAAAAATTTGAAAGGACCTAGGAAAATCTTAAAAATCACAAAATCATGAAAATTGGCTTAGAATTTCCATTATAGATATAAAGCCTCATTAAAAAATTAGGATAGACTATCTACCTATCCATGCTTCATTTATAGACTCACTTTTCAATTTTTTTCTTATTTGGGATAACTACATCAACCTGAGGTCCACATAGACTATATATAAAGCATTTGAATACATGGGGTATCTTGAGTTAGCTCGACCACCACTTTTTCATCACTTTGTTAACATTTGGCACTTCCTTTCATCTCATTTGCCTTAAGGATTATGGGTTTGATAGTTATTTCATAATTAATAACTTTTCCTTTAGTTTTCCCCATCTTTATTATTCTTTTACTAATCTTAATCATACATTCTCACCATTTTGCAAGTAACTTTTTTGACCATTGTGTATTTGAACTTGATGTACTAATGACCACTTGGATTTTATTACATTGCCATAAATTTATGTACAATCTTAGCCAACACTCTCACCATTTTTTGAGCTCATTCTCATTATAATCCATATATGTAATGAACACTATGAATTACCAATTTAGTTCATTAGTGGATACTCATCTTTCATCTTTTAGTGTGGTTTTAGCCAAAACCCACACTTTCACAGCTTTGTGAGTTTCTTGTACTTGACACATTCATGATTGTGAGTATCACCCTCCTCCTTACACTATGCACCCAAAATTTGATGATACCATTCCTATATTATTCTATAATTATCCTCTTTTTGTTATCATCAATTTTCTTCTTTCCCATATCTTGGGAGAAGTACATTTGGCCTAAAGTTCACATTGGACTTCATGTCTATGGGACTATATAGGTAATACCCACTTGCCTAATGTATATAGAGTCATCTTAGATACCCCTTGTTATTTTTCTATTCCCATTATTTATTCTTGTGTCATTGTCCATTATAGCCTAGGGGTAACATTTGTCATCCTGCTTATGTCGTTGCTCCCTATAGCCTAGGGGTAACATTTTGCCATCATACCCTTTGGTGTTATTCCATATAGCCTATGGGAAAACTTATTCCATTTGTTCTTGTATTGTTTTACCTATGTTATTTTTATCTATAGCCTAGGGGCAACCTTTTACCCAATCGTAGCACCTCTATTACACATGCACATACAATTTCATTCACTAACTCACTGTTTTCTTGTATTCTATTTATTTCTAACATTGTCACTAATGAATTTGTAAATTGTTGTTTTAACTAAGTTTGTTTTATTTAACTTTATGTGTGTTATAATAGTTTGTTTACTAAATTTTCATTTTCCTTTTTTTTGTTTGTTTATTCATTTTCCTTAACATAGGTTGTCTATTGCTCTTGTTTGAACTTAATTGTTTATTGCTTGTGATTTAGTTTACTTATTTATTACCTATCTTATATGTACATTTTATGTGACTTAGTTTTTTTTTTAATTTAATTTAATTTAATTTTAGTTGGTTGATTAACTAACTTTGTTTCCTTTAGTTTGTTTGTTTGTTAAATATGTTTGTCTAGTTTGTTTATTTGTTTGTTTGGTTATCACTTGTTTTGTTCTTTTTGTTTGTTTTAGTTTATTGTTTAACTTTTTTTATTTTATTGTGCATTTCTTGTTTTCCATAGATCTATTACATTTTATTTACACTTGAGTCTTAATTAGACATATCTTGTACTTAGGTTGTGAGTGTTTGTATACACTCCTAAACTTTGTTTATTTGTCTTATATTTACACTTGGGGATTTGATTATTCATTTATTATTCCTAGGTTGTTTGTATTTGATTCTAAACTAATCTTTCCATGATTAGGATATATATTGTTATTATAGTTATTCATAATTTTGATGCATAATACCATAAGTTACAACAAAAATTAAGTTAATAGATCTATCAAACAATGTAGTGGGCAGTACTTCTCTTAGTTCACAACTAGCCAAATCCAAAACATAGTCCAAACCAATGAATAGTCAAATTAATATGATTATATTATGTATTAATATATATGTTCATCTATTAATAAACATATATATATAAGTCATAAAACATAAGAAGATAAAATAGTGCAACATCTCATATACATGGTAATATAATGAAATGGAAGAGCAAACATGTTTACATGGCCAAGAAACATCAATAGTACTAAAAACATAATATTTAAATATGATAATTTATTCATGATAATAAAATGAGCATCATATATATAAAATAATATTAGTCCATATACAAAGGTCTCTAAGGACCATGAATGCCACTATATCTCATAAAATAATGTCATATACATCATGAATATATACATATCATTGTGGTAAAATACAACATGCCAAAAATAGAGCTATAATAATCATCTTTGACTATTTGAGTCCATGAGACCTATAGTAGGAGGTGGCCCTGGTGGTCCTAATGGTAGATGTGGCTATGATTGATGCACTTATTATCCTATAGATGATGTGGGATGGGTCTTACTTATCGAACATGATGATTTGATACCAGCTCTTTATGTCTCAAATGTTTCAAAATTAGGAATTTGATGATCCATAGTAACTTTAGTCTCATACAAACTTCAATATTAGGACAAATCATCTTTAACATGATGGATCTCCAAAACCATCTATGAAAAACCTACCTGAGTACTAGCCTCTCGAGCCTCATCTCATTTATGTTAGAACCTCTACACATTTTCCACTACCTGATCTCTCTCAGCCTAAATATGTGATTACACTTATGCCATTGAGTTGTCCTAGACTTTAAAGAATTAATCTCTACTCTCAAAGATGCACATATCACAATCCCATAAAGTAACTTGAGCTTGTAGCTGACCCACTCTCATCTCTAGGTTATGGAACTCATCTAGCCTAGCTATGATTTCCTCCTCTAGCATGGCACTATCCCTAGCTATGCTAGCTATTCCTAATGTCCCTAACTATCCTAGATCTATACTTGATAACCCTACCTAGCCTAGATCAACATAAGATCATGATATAACTATAGTGATGGGATCCACCATCATAACTTAGTGTCATCTCTTCCAACCCCTCCATCAACTTTATCATCTCCATCATCATCATCATCCCCTCCCCTATTTCTATGCTAGCTATTACCACTATCACTAACCTTGATACTAGTATCTACCTCTACCTCATCCACATCCATCAACACTTGACCCTGTGCTTGTACTTGACCCTGCCCACCTACTTATCTAAGAGTTGTAAGTTTCAATAGATAAACTTGTACCTACTAATGCACATACTTTGGTGTCACCCCTACATTTATTTGACTGACTACATAAACCCACATCACCCATGAAATGCTCCCATAGCTAACCATAGTTATACTCCTATGAATCTCTGGGGTGGTGTGGCTAACCACTTAGGATCTACTAGAATATCCTACATCATGTAATACTATCAAAACACTCTATCAGGCCTATACTCCTAGATCACATGAGATTACCTCCCTATAATGAAGCATCTAGATGTCATAAATGACATATATCATGCATCCTAAGGCTAGTGCAATTGCTATAGAAGATAATGATGCCAAATGAAGAACTAGGTTGTTAACTCATCAAATACACATTGGTAGAAATAAATATCCCCATGATGTCCTCTACATTTGATGCTTGTTTATTCCCAACCATAAGCCAATGGATCCTATGGGTCCTTGACTTGCCTCTAGCCCACTAGGTTGTGTATAAATATATGTTTCCATCCCTAAACTATGAGTAATGTGGAAACCCCAATGCTCTAACCTCTTTGATAGGATACCATGTGCAAATCCTTATATAGCTAGGCCAATACTACTAGCCCCATGCAAATCTCATAGCATCATCTATCATGGTCCAGATTAATTCTCCTAGACCTATGTGAATGAAATGACCACTATTATTAGGCAGTAATATGCTACTGACAATAGACATCAGTACAAAAACCTACTTGTCAATCAACACTAGTGAAAATGGGGCCTATAGGGTTAATACATCAAGTTGAAAGTTAGTGTAAGTATCCAATAGATCAATTTCCACCTGTCTATTCACCATGGGAATACCTAAGAAGCTAATAAAGTCATCTCACACTTCTTGCTATCATGTTGGCTCAGTCTAGAATAATCTACATCCCCTCATGGAAAATTTTAGTATATGCCATACATCCTCTAACCAAACTATAACCTCTCATATAGGTAGGTGGAATGTTGATGTCTTTGAGTTCTATTAATCTACAAGTTTACTCAAATAGGCATGGTCAGATCTGATCATGGGTATTTATGTAATGTCTAGTAAATCCAATGCATGAAGAAACATGACTATGTCCTTAGTCTAAATATGACACATCTATAAATAGTATGAATGTCACTCTCATGTTGTAAGTACTACCAACCACTCTTGCACCCACATCAAGATTAACATTAGCCTACACTATTATATAAATAAGTGCAAATATCTACCTATAGAAAATTGAGTCACCCCATGCTAGTTTGTCCTAACAAATCCTTAGTCTAAGATTTATAGTGAAGTTGCCATTTAGGCAAAATCCACCATTTTTATGTGAAATCATTGTTTCTAGCCACGTATGAAAATAATGACTTCACATGTTTTTGAAAAATCATAGAATAGGTGAAATTTACCACTTTAGGAGAAATCATTGATATTTTTTTGCAAACTCACCATTTATCTTGGTTGAAGTTGCCATTTTCCCTTCTATGAAAATGATGACTTTACTTTTCCTAAGTAGGGAAAGAATTAAATGAAAATAATATGCATCTAATGACTAGGGTGAGGTCATTTACTAGAGGCCCATCATGTCAAAGTTTCCTGTGATCCATCATTTGGTCTCTAACATGTCTTCATCCTCATCTGTGCATCATTTCTCATTGATGACTCTCGTGAAAAACTAGAACTCAAGTTTGCAAAGGGATTGGGTGAAAATGAATCATTTTCACCCCATGGGGTGAATATATAGCTTAAAAATTTGCATTTTACACACCCTAGTTCCTATGGTTCCTTTTTCTTTCTCTAAGAGGTTTATTTTTCACCTCCATGGTTTGTTTTATGTATTATTTGATCCTACATTTTTTATTTCTTAACTATTTTATCACTAGACCATCTTATTGGGCCTTTGTCAAGACTTATTTAATAACATTATGTTTCTACCTATACCACGTATTAGTTTAAACATGTATCTTCATACTCAAAATTATATTAGAATCATTTTTTTATTCTTTTCAAGCTCACCATCAATCCATTTTATAGTTCTCTTGCATTATCTACCTTCACCAATTTTCCTAAATACAACAAATTATTTTCCAGTCGATCAATGATCTATTTTACCTTCCTGAGGTAAACTCATTTTCAATCACATGATCCAAATGTGCCCTACCAGGTCAAATCCTTATGTAAATGATTATAATCACCTTTGGTAAAATCATTATTTTTTGATCTATTTTCCCTATTGGGGCAAATCCTTGTGCAAATGATTATAATCACCTTTAAGAAAATCATTATTTTTTAATCTATTTTCCCTACTAGGGAAAATACTTATGGAAATGATTATAACCAACTTTTGGCAAATCATTATTTTTTCACCTATTTATCCTATTGGGTCAAATACCTATGCTAAATAATTATTTTTCAATCTACCTACCCTAAAAAGGCACATATATGTGCCACTGATTATAACTACCTTTTGGAAAATTAGTGTTTCATCCTACATTACCACTATAACATGTTGTTTTCTTCTTTTTGAATTAATGTTTGATGGCTCTATTTACCACTTGATCCCTTGAGGGGGCATCTAAGACTAACTGAGCACCCTTTAGGGCATAAACCTTTCATCTTAATGGAATTTTGAATTATTTGAAAAGATTTTACTATGCTTGTGTCTCACAATGTCTTCTCAAATAGGGGAAAATTGTAGATACTCATTTTTGGCCACATTTCATGTCTATAGTAGACTTCAGATTGATTTCTACAAAATCATGTGAATTAAGTCTAGAAATCATTGAATCACCCAAATTTATCTATACATGGGATATAACAACTATTCATGTCAAGGTTTCCTCATTTGGGATATTACCATTTACACAATAATAAACTATCTTGGATTTAACCCTAGTCAAATTGTAACCTTATAAATTAACAAATTGGCCTTTTAATCTATCAATTCAGAATAATATAATGATTCCTATATGCCAAAAACCCTAAGTAAGATTAATTAAAAATTGTAAGTTAAATTAGGGAATTAAATTTTCTAAAAAAGGATTTTTTTAATAAATATGAGGTCAAAGTCAAAGGAATTAATAATATCTTTTATAAATGCCTAAAATTCAATTAAAAGGTGAGTCACACCTCATAAATATCTTCTATGAGTTGTCAAGCCTTCATAATTACTTTGACACAACCTAGGGTGAATCTAAACTTGACCAAGGTTAATCTAGACATAACCAAGGTTAAAAATAAACCAAATTTCATTTGAGTTAGAGTTAGTTTTAGAACCTATAAATACAAGTGTTATTTCCCCCATCTAAACAAGCTCTCAATCCAATTTTATAATTTTAGATTGATTAAGGAGAATCTTCACCAAGCCAAGCCTCAAGTGGTCTTAGAGAAGTGTTGCCCAAATGGAAATTTCATTGATGAAGGTCTCTATTACCCACAAGTTGAGCATAAACATCCTCTATGCCAATGAATGAGCACTAATTTGACAAGGGAAGTAATATAGTTTTGTGTTTTATCTTCTATTTGTACTTTTATTCATTAGGTTAGTCTCACCCAATTACTTAGGCAAGAGTAGTTTAGTTTCTATTATATAATTTTATTTGAATTCTCTTTTGATTTTACTAACAAAAAACTAATAAAAATTGGATCTTTATATTTTTAATGATACATCTATTAGTTTAATGTACTGTACATCAATGATAATCAAAATACACATTAATATGAATCCCTTAGATTGAGGCTTATTAAAATCATTATTATTTTAAGGAGGGATATATACATTTTTTCACTCAAGTAATTTTTAAAATATCTTGTGAGGAGTTTTAGTAATCATGAAAATTTACTCCTTGGTGGAGTTGAGAGACCAAGTTGATTAGTTGGCTATGAGACTTATTAATTGTTGATTTTGTGTCATTATTATTATCACTTTATTTTGATTTGAAATTTGGTTTACTTAAAACCTTTTCAACAACTGTTTTTTTGAGGGTTGGACCCATACTTTGGCTTATTCATTGCAGCAAGTTTTACTTATTTTTCCTCATTTGTGTAACATAGGTCATCAAATTATTGGATTTTTTTTTTTAAAAATTATATCCATGTAAATGATACAATAATATTTGATTGAATATATATTTTAATTCATTATCTAACATTTAAATTTCCATCAAAGGGAGTGTGGTCTAGTAGTAAACTACATATTAGTGATAGTCTCATTAGACCCTTCCTTACTTTTTGAAATCTGACCATAAGACATATTATCACTAATGTTGATTGAAAGTGTGATATAAATTGATCAAATAAGGGGTTGAAAACATGGAACTATTGTAAAAGGGGATTATAAAACCAACACAAGGCATAGACCTTAAAATTCCATGGAAAAAACATAGTTAGTAGCTTATTGTTAGATTCATAGTCCAAACATGTTACATGAAAGTCTCAAAGATGTTTTTTATCACCTTTAACATGATACAATTTAATTTTAGGTGATAAATAACCTATTGGTAAAGGATAATATGAGATATCAAAAGTTATTAGATTATGTAATAATGCATGAAAATTAGTGGTATGACAACTCTAGAATAATTATTTTGTAAATGTAAGACCTTATTCTACATAAAAATAATTATTTGAACAAGTGTTTGAGTATATACCATATAAATTTATGTATCAATAGATGGTGTGACATGAATAGTAACCTTTGAATATATGAAAGTATGTTGTGTATGGATGGTCATGGAAATATGAGGAAAACCTTTTATTGCCCGCATACCTTCAATGGGCATCACATGTGTAACCAAAGGTGTAGAAATGTGGATAATATTGATAGTATTAGTGTAAACCCTACTATATAATACATACCTATAAAATGTGTATTAGTATCTATAAATAGCCCATGTTGTTGTTCCTCAATGTCGACAACCTTAGCATTCTTTTTTATTTAATATTTAGTTAAATGTAATAATACATCATGAAAATTTGTATTCATATGAATATATTAAATTAATTTATCTCTATCAAAATAATCAAATATACCAATAAAATTTATTTTCTCTTACATTATGATCAGGTATTAATGAATAAAAATAAAAAATCAGGTCTAAAAATTAGAAATAAATAATGAAATCTAAAATACTAAGAAAAATAAAATGAAACCATAAGGAACATAGGTTTATTGTGATCAAAACAAGAGAATAAGTTCACCACTATGTTTTATCTATTTTTATATTAATGTGATCCTAATATGATAAAACTAATAGAAAATTCATACTTATTAAGATGTGAAAATTTTAAACAAATTTGAGTGTAACTAGTTAAATATAGTAACTTAATATTTAAGGAAAGTATTAGATGGATTAAATAATTATATTGTATTGGGTCTATGAAAGTTTGTGGTAGAACAAAATCCTCAAAAATGATCATAAAAGGCCTTGTGAGTGCTTATATTTGGAAAAAACCATCTTCGTGAGCCTAGACAAGTTTTGACTTCCTAGATGCCTGTAGAGTATGCTACTATATACTAGGGTGTAAAATTATCTTTTGTAATTTTTACAATCCATAAATTTTATGACTATTATGCCTAAATTTGATAAGGGTTCTTGTGCATGTAGATGTTTTTAATCTAGCATTATTGTTTTTGTTATCTTTTTCCTTACTTAAAACTATAGATTTGCACTAAAGGAAAACTACAAAACATGGATAATTGATGAAAAGAAAGGGTTGATATAACCTTACCTAATCCATATGAATAAGTATTTCATTGATATTAAATGTTCTAAAAAAAAGAAGTAAAACTAGATGTAGTTTTCCCACCTAATTGAGTGCGTATAATCTTGTGTAATACTAGTATGTTGTGCATTCATATGCATGGATTTAAACAATTGAAAACCTATAACTTGACCTTAAAAATTATATTTAGACTTAGTTAATAAATGTAAACTTTATGATATTTCCTCTCAATGTGAAATATATTTTCCAGTGATAAGTAAATGATTTCTACATAATGATATGCTTAGGTTTGATATAAATATATAACTAAATATTTGAGTAATTTACTCTAAAATGACATGTGAAACATAAAAACTTACCCAAATGAACAATTTTAATGGAAAATTAACTATTAAGTGGATCATTGACAAGTTTGACCTAAGTGGATAGGCCCATTACAATGAAACTATTATAAAAGTGCATAAGAGTCTAGAGAGAGCACAAAAATACAAGATCAAGAAATATACTAAGAATGATATTAATTTATCTAAGTAGAGACTAGGAAGGTTCTCTATAGAATTATTTCTGATTTGGAAGGGTCAATCCCATTTATGAATAAATGGATAAAGTATATTGTGAAAACAAGTCACGTATTTGAGAATAAGTCCAGTATGCCAAATATTAGTCAAATTACCCATATTTAAGTGTCTAATATCAAAAATGAGTGTCTAGATGTTATACTAAAAAAAAATATTTGGCATATTTATCATTTACACCTAAATCATCCACACTAGGATCTAAAAATGTTGGATCCATGTATACATCTAAAGTATTATCTCTCTAAATATCTACATCAATATGTGGAAGATGTTCACTACATTATGGTTATACCCTAATAATTTTTTTTAGTGTAGTGGGCCTCAGTGTGTGATCTTGGCAAACATAAAACTATTATCTCACACACTCATACTAGAATCTTATAAGAGTATCATGGTGATTAATAATCCATTAGATGAATTCTATTTATGGAAACATAAAAACATTCTCATCCCACCTCAGGTGTAGATGATAAGGTCTCCATATAATTCTATCTACTTTTAAGAGATAAAACCCTTCATGAAAAATAATGATGATATATGACCATGCACAAAGGCCATTACTATGATCCCATATTATTGCATAGGTATAGTCCTTGATCCAAGAATAATTGGGTACTATAGGAAATTAAATTAATATAATTTATTCATACCTCTAAAACTGTAATAATATGTATGAAAATAACCCTGTAAAGTTAAGCTCATCATGGTATAAGTGGGAAAACATACATTTTTCCTAAATATATATTTTACCATGATCATATATGTTTTGTATGATGGTTTTAAATCCTTAAACATGTGAACATACACCAATGTTATTAGTAAAAATTAACCAATCAATATGCACAAATAACTATGTAACTGAGGGGCAATCCTAGTGAGTATATGCTCAATCAACAAACTACCACTAC
This sequence comes from Torreya grandis, assembly GCA_037957365.1. Taxonomy (NCBI): domain Eukaryota; kingdom Viridiplantae; phylum Streptophyta; class Pinopsida; order Cupressales; family Taxaceae; genus Torreya; species Torreya grandis. The sequence goes on along the minus strand of JARHVA010002778.1, from coordinate 2,070,194 downwards.
CAACTCTCTACTAGCCTCAAGAATCACCCATTTTATATATCTTAGTTTATAATAACTATACCTCACTCAATTTTAAAATGAGGAAATCCATACCATATATGGTTAAGGTTAATATCCTCTCACATTGTCAAGTGTAACAATCATCTTCAATGTAGGGAGTTGGAAAGAGTAGGTGTTACAATTCCACCTCTCACCTAAAGTGGTCAATAAATCTAAAATGATTGATATAATACACAAATTACTAGTATGTAAAATAATATTAGCCTCTATAACTTAATAATCATTAAAATCTAGCCCCAAATTGGATATATAAATCCATGATCTACATTCGTAGGATTACCACATATGAATAAATATCTACAGAAAAAATATGAAAAAATGAATGTCATTTTATAAAATACATAAGTATAAATTTTCAAATAATAATTGAGTCAAAAAAACATGATAAATACTTAAGGTACTTTTAAACAATAAAAAATTGTCACTTAAAAGACAATCCCATTATATAGAGTTGACGATATACAAATAGACTTGTGATAGGGCTTGATAGTATTAGAACCAAGAAAATAATCTTGACGTCTGAAGAAAATGATCAACCATGGCCTGGATTGAACCAAAATAAGCTTAAAAAAGACAAATAATTCAAAACAAAATGAAAAATAATTCATCCATTGTCTATTATGTAGAAATACAAGTATAAACACGATCCAATCAAGAGGTTGCGATGTCTATCTTAGGAACCAAGGTAAGAAGATCTTAGAGAACAAATAAATCACTTAACATAATAACAAAGTGAAAATTATGGTTAAAAAACACAATCAAATTTATTAAAAATTATTTTATTAAGGTTTTCGCATAATATTATATAATCCACTTCATACTTGACTTAATGGGGATAATTAACACCATAAGTAGATAAACAAACACAAGTTATGGCCCACCCTAAATAACTATAAATGTCTTAGATATTTAATAACACTTTTAAATTTTTTAGCATTTATTTGAATTTTGAGTGGTTTTTTTATAAAGGATAATGATGGGGTTATTATTGATTAAGAAAAAGTTATTATTAATTAAGAATTGGTTATAACCTTACACCAAGCTTCCTAGATATTAAGGTCGTGTTTTAATTATTTTTATATTTAAGGGATCTGAATACAAGTAAACTATTTAAATTTATATTTTACAAGATAAAAAATTTACCTTAAAAATTTGAACATAAAAAATAAATTAATTTCACTTAATAAATATATAAATGACCATGCAAAGAAGGAATAATAAATATATAAATAACCATGCAAAGAAGGAATAAAAGGTATGAAAATGATTTTTTGATTTGTATTTCTCATTTTCTATGTCACAGTCTTCAAAATAACTCTGATATATCTTTGTAACTATTCAAATAAATAAACAAACTAAAAAAACCTACTCAAACATTGTTGGTGAAATATTAGACACCTACAATAGATAGTCCTATCCACTACCTACTGGTAATGTCCCTTTTAATTTTTTTAATCCATTTTATCACATATCACTATGCTTACTTTTTTATATGATTTATTAATGTTTAATTTACCTTAGTCTTGTGTAAAGATCTTGATTTTTCCTCTCTTTGTCTTCAAACCATAACTCTACTTTAGAGATAAAATTAACCCAAAAAGGGGTTTAAAAATATAGATTGGATAGCCCCAACCAATCCATACTAAGTTATTGAGCATTTCATACATTCCAATAGTCTTAAAATGGTTCAAACTACATGTATTTCTCCCACCTATGTGTGTGTGTGTGCTCAATTTATATCGAATAGAATGCAATGCAATTATTCAGATTTTGACACTTGACAAAAAGAATCTTTTATATTTTATTAGTGTTCATACCTAGATTTAGGGTTGATACCTTAATGGATTTACATGTGTATTAATTTTTTGGTAATGTTTCAAGGGCGTGCCAATATATTTCTAAATATGCATGTCAAATAATGACCAAGTTAGCTCATATTATAACACCTTATTATTGATTTTTATTTATAAATGATGCTTTTATATTTCCCCCCATTATCCACATAGGCAACATGCTTAGGATGACCTAAGGGAGATGTTTGAATTTAAAAATATCCATTAATTATTTGTGGACACTACTACCTAAGGTAGATGCTTATAATAAATTTTAGTGTCTAATTATTACTGACACTATCTAAAGAGGAGGAAAATAGGGATATAGAATATGGTAATAATTTTTTGAAGATTTTAGAGTGTTATTGCATAAACTAGGGTTATCCTAAATATAAATACTATAAAATTAGGTTGACCATGATAATAGATGAGTGAATGGATAGGGGAAAATTTACATAAGAGTCAAATGTGTATGCACAAGTCATGCATGTTAAAGATATATAAAAATTTATATCAATAAGTGTCTAATACCAAATTTATGTGTCTAAAAATCCCCCCTTTTAGTTTAGTATTTAAAATAATAGATTATAAGGATAAAACCAACACATTTGGTACATATGTATAACTGTACTTGGTGTTTTGAGGTATGAGCAAAATATCTAGCTTGTTCCATGAAATACCTACAAGGAAACATGTATTAATTAATGTCAACTGATTATAGAAAATATGAGATAATCTATATCATTGAATTACTTGAAATTTAAATTTAAATTAATGAATAAACTTGATGTATGCATACCAATCTACCCTTTAAACTCATTTATAAAATGCCATGGAATGATTATGCCTAAAGGAGATGCCACTATTAAAACCATGGGTTGAGAATTATAAATGACCTCACTAGAGATGGAAAAGTGTTAGAAGTGAGAGATAAATAACCTCAAATGTAGAACTAAATATATCAACATAATTATTTTTGTGGTAAATAAAAACAAGTTTTTATACAAAGGTAGAACCCAATAATAGGTTCGTATGTAAATTTAAACTCTAAATAAACCATTAAAAATGGATTTTATATCCTAAGTGCTTATATAGTACCATCAATCCTCATCATAGAAATAAAAAATTGTATACATGAACAATATCCATGCTCCAATATGATATATATATATATATATATATATATATATATATATATATATATATATATATATATATATATATATATATATATATATATATAACTCATAAAATTACATAACTAGCATGTCAATCTAATCAATCTAATAAATTTGATGAATTATGGTCAATCTAAACCATATAATATGTCTCAAAATGCCATACAATCTATTAATTTTTCCAAAAACTCCTATATATTTCCCTCACATATGCCATATATATGTATCAATCTATTCAATCTCTCCCAATTCAAATCATGTAATCTCACAAAAATATGAAATATGTTGTGTCAAGGTCTGAATCTCTAAGACAAGCCTATTATATGCCCCTATTTTGAGGTAAGGGTTGAATCTTATGAATCACTCATCTCAAAAGATAAAATTTATGTGCATCATGTGATACATAAAAGTTTCATCATGTAAAACATGTATACTGACATGATAATATATGTCATCATGTAAATATTTGATCATTCAAGCACAAATTAAACATGAAATACAAGGAAATGGATATACAAGTGTCATGTTATATATATATATATATATATATATATATATCTATTAGACACATAATATTAAGCAACAATATAACAAGCCACATAGAAGATGCATGATATACATCATGGAATCACACACAATATAATAATGAGTGATATTAATCATGGAACCAATATTAAAAACCATCATATATTTAATCACACATATAGGCACTAAATTCCATGATCATGATACATACAAGCACCCAAAAAATGAATCTACTTTGACTCAACTCTAACATCACACATACATGAGTAGGCTATGACATAGATTATAGGATCCTTGATATAGCTAATATATGATGTGATAAAACATAATAAATAAACTCATAGAGACACAAAGTGTATAACACATCAATCATCCCACATTGTGATAGTCTAAAGCATCAAACATGCATATAATAATTAGTGTTAGTTGACATAATAAATCAATACCATTATCTAGTATCAATAAGTAAATTTTTTATAAAATATAACACCCTAAATATTCCATGTAGGAGTAAGGCATGTATACATAGTCTAACTATCTCAATGGGATCATTGGTTTGTTGAAGAAATATGGAACTAGGAAAGTGTACAAAGATTCCTCCACTGTAGGCATGTTTTTAATATAAAAAGGTAGCCCTTAGGTGTGAGGAATGAACCACATCTACATGTCCATTTAATATAAGTAGCTTGTATTTCATGCATCCTACTCATGTATACCATTAAAACCATGTGTGTAGAATATGGGTATGTAAGCTAATATGTATATGTTAAATTACATCAATCAATCATGTATTAGAAAATCATGTCATGCATAGGTCTTGATTTTGATTTTTAGATTTTTTTTAAGTTTTTAATTTTTTAATTGAAATATGTTCCTACTAACCAATGATATCATCAATGGGATGCTCATGTGTAGGTACTGGATTGATTAGTGTAAATGTCATATAGGAATAACATATGTACCATTATCAAAATATAATAAGTAACCATACACCGTGAAATATCCATCATTATCATTATAGTCAACATTATCATTATCAAAAAGTGTTTAGAGATTTTAAAAGTCATAAACCTTCAATTTTAACAATTCAAGAATCTAAAACAGATGAAGCTTTTTTTGAGAAATATAAAACACATATCAGAAGGAAGTTGGAGTAGTTCGTTCTAGTTCAATTGGTGTGTCAGGGGGTCTCATTACTTTTTGGGATATCAATGATTTAGTTGGGGGGCCTATTTTTAAATATTATAATCACTTAGAAGTTCTCATCACAGATCTAATATATGGTAGGCAATGGATTTTTTCAAACATTTATGCACCTAATTCAATTATTACTCATATAAAACTATGGGATGGTTTAAGAGTTTTTAGAAAAACTCACAAGTATTTCTCTTAGATTATGGCTAGAGATTTCAAATATCCATTATATCTAGGGGATAAAAAAGAGGAAATCAATTGGTTTTAGATAGTATGGCTTGATTTTTATTCCCTCATTATAGATATTGGTTTGATTGATATGGAATTAAATAGGTTATATATACAGTTGGAGAAATAGAAGGTTGAGAGAAAATCTATTTCAATATAGATTAGATAGATTTTTCATTTCTATGGATTAGTTGGCATAAAACTATTTTATGTTAAAGGCTTTACCTTTGGTAAGTTTAGACCATAACCCATTAGAGCTGAATATAGTGGAAAATTTTGCTAAAGAGAATAGATATCCATTTAGGATGGAGCATATGTGGTTTACCCATCCATAAATTCATGACATAGTGTTGGAATGGTGGTCCCTAAGTGTGATTAGCACAACCATATATCAGTTGGATGAAAAAATGAAGAATGTCAAGTTAAAAACTAGAAAATAAAATAAACCAATTTTTGGAAATGTTATTATTTAAAAAAATCTCTAAAATCTAAAATTTATATGCTAGAGTCTAAAATAGAAAGGAATCGGTATGATATAGACACTAAAACTAAGGAAAAATAGTTTCTTTGCAAGTATCACACTATAAATACAAGAAAAGAGAGTCTATGGAGACAAAAAAAATAAATATATGGCTCAAGGAGGGGGATAGGAACACCCACTTTTTCCATATGTCCACCTTGAAACATAGAGCTCATAATTCCATCAAGGAAATCACAGATAGAGAAGGAAAAATCATGTCTGATAGAGATCTCATTAACCAAGAGAGTGTAAGTTTCTTCAACAAACTGTGTAAGAATGAATTTAGAAGAAATATCAAATTTGAACAAGAATTTCTACATGTTATTATGGAATTGGTAGCCTAAGAAGATAATGAAGCTCTTATTACACCCACATCCAATTAAGATCTTAAATTTGTCATTTCCAAAATGAACCTAGATAAAACTCTAGGTCCACATGGATTTCTAATAGCCTTTTTTTAGAAGTTCTAGGATATCATTGAAGTTTATGTGTTAAATGTGGTAAAAAAATTCATTGATTCTACTCATATGTTTAAAGAGTTTAATCACATTATTCTTATTTGAATTCCCAAGAAAGAGGGAGCTATGATTTTTTTTGATTTTTACCCAATCAGCTTATGTATCTCCATTTATAAGATCATCACTAAAATATTTTTTTAAGGTTACAACTAATTATGGAAGATATCATTGAGGATCATCAAGGAGTTTTTATCCTAGGAAGACAATTTCAAGATGAGATTATTATTGTTCATGAATCGGTACACTCTATGGATAAAAATAATAGCACTAGAATGGTAATACAATTAGACATGGCCAAGGATTATGATATATTATATTTGAGATTTTTAGATAGAGTCATGAGTCAATTTGGTTTCTAAGACAAGTTTAGAAAAATTATTAGGTCTTGTATCTCTACTTGCATGTTTTTAGTTCTTGTTAATGGAGTGGCTCAAGGTTTTTTCAAAAGTGGACAATGAGTGAGACAAGGGGATCCATTATCCCCTTCTTATTCATCATTATGGATGAATATTTTAACAAATTTATTTCAAATGTAGTGATAATTAGAGAGATAAAAGGTTCTAAGCCAGCTAAGAATGTGGATCCAATATCTCATCAATAATTTGCTGATGATACCATTCTTATAGTAGAGGCTTCAATCAAGAATTAAGAGTTTTAAAATAAATACTGGTTAGTATGAATAGGATTCAAACCAAAAGGTAAATTTTGACAAGAGTTCAATTTTCCTTTTCAATACACCTTTGGGCAGATAAACTAGAATTACTCAAATTTTGGGCTACCAAATCAAACATACTCCTTCATCATATTTGGGCATACCTCTCTTTAGCTACAATCTCTGAATTACAACTTGGAATTAGTCAGTATAAATATTTCAAAGAAACATGTCTGGTTAGACAGGGAAGTTTTTACTCAGGTGGGCAAATTATTGCTTATCAAAAGAGTTTTTTAGAGTCTTCCAATCTATCTTCTTTGTTTAGCCTACCTAAGAGCATAGAAGTCAAGCATAATAAAATCTAAAGGAAATTTTTATCGACAGGTATGGAAGTGAGAAATTTAATTCATTTGGTGGTTTGAGAATTTTTTTTATAACAAAACAATATGGAGGTTTAGGTATTCAAAGATTAAATTGGATGAACAATGCTCTTCTCTCCAAATTTGTCTAGAGATTTATCAATAGCAATGGTACTTGGGTCATTATTTTAAGATTCCAATACTTATAAGGTAGAAATCATGTGTATATTTGAAGATGAACAATATGTTTAGGGGTCTCACTTGTGGAATTTTATTAATTCAAACAAAGATCTTATCTCCTCAGGTTCAGAATGGAAACTATGAAATGGTATGTAGGTCAGATTTTGGAAAGATGCTTGGATTTTAGACCAGCCTCTAAATTTTCTAGAACCATGGAAACACATACAAAATCATATTCAAAATAAATATGGTATCAAGGCCTATGATTACTGATAAATTTTAAAAAGTACTAGAAGCTAGAAAAGGTTGAGTATTGATAATGTAGATGAGAAGGATAATATTATTTTGTCTAACTTGAATAATTTGTTGAGAACCCATCACCTACTAGAAACTATTAATGAAGATCCATTAGTTTGGAAATAATCTATTGATGGTCAATATCAATTAAATATGGGTATAATTTGATGGCTAACTTTCCAATAAATAAGGTGAATTAGGATAGGATATGGGACAAGTATTTGATCCCCAAAGTTAATATTTTATGGATGGTTGTTCAAAATAAAATATTATCTATACAAAATATAAGGAAAAGAGGTTTCATTTTGATCAAAATTTTCCCATTGTGTGAAAATTATAATGAAACAATATTTCATTTGCTAGTGGACTATATTTTTGCTAATGAGGTTTGGAGCTTTTTCCTTATCAAATTCAATGCCCTTTGGGTATTCGCTGGTTCTATGTTTAGCTTTTGGCAGTCTTGGGAGTGTCCTTTTCAAAATGATTTTCTAAATAAAATATGGAAGATCATATTTCCTCATCTCATTTAGGGAATTTGGGGAAAAATAAACAAAATAATTTCTAGGAATAAAAAGTGCACAAGTGTGACTCTTGATAATAAGATTTTTCAAGCTATTTTGGAAAATTTTAATGTTATGCCTAGTGAAAAAGGTAAAAGATTACAAATGTATGAAAAAGAATTGGATTTAAATTGGAAAATTTAGTCTTAATGCATTGGTAAGAGTGATCCCAGAGATGAAATAATAAAGAGGACTAAATGAAAACCTCTACCTATTGGATGGTTAAAACTTAACTTTGATGGGGCATCCAAAGGGAATCCAAGACCCTCAGGAAGAGAAGGGATTTTAAGAGATAAAAAAGGGAAGTTTATGGATGCTTATGTTAGTGATATGGGTATCAAAACAAATAATTGGGTAGAATCTCTTTCTACCTTGTGGGGGTTAAAATTGGCTAAACAATTGTGTGTTCTACATCTCATCATCGATGGGGACTCAATGAATATAATAAACTATCTTTGAAAAAAAATTAGTAAGTTAAAACATAATAAAGGTGGTGGATGAGTCTATTTATATTATAGACTCTAAGAAATAAGTGGTCACATAATATTTTTATTGGGAAGGTAATAAAGTTTCTGATTGGTTCACCACCAAGAGAGTTAACTCTTCGGGTTTTTCTAGCTATATTGTGAGAGAAGAATCACCTTAGGATATGTTCTATAAAATTAACAAGGAAGTGTTTATTAATGTTCAAAATGTTTGATAATGTGGGAGTCTTCTCCACTTATTATAATAAATTTTATTGGAACTTTATGGTTATGCCTCTTTATTTTGTTATGTTATTTGTTATTTTTACTTCATTTTCCCTTTCTAATGTGCCTATAGAGAAACTTCTAGATCCGTGTGGTAGAAGATAGTGTTGGTTTAATATTTATCAATATTGGAAATTATTTAATGATGGATTTGAGTGGGGTGACATGATAAATTTAAGGTGAACTACCATTTCAAATTTGGGGAGCCTAAAAAACACCTATTTTAGATTGAAGAGCTATAGTTAGATTATGTTTTTTCTCATGGCACTTCCTAATAGAATAAAATCTAAAATGATCAAGGAGATAAAAAATAATGAATAAGTTTGGGATATCTTCTAGATAGGGGGAATGGTGAACTTTGTGTAGAGAATATAAGGTCATGATAGGCATGTCTCAACCTTATTTGTGGACTCTTAGGATAACAAAACTTTGAACATCAATGGAGTTTTGTTGGATATCTCTGAAGAACTGATCACACACATCACCAAGCTAGAGTTAGAGGTGACTAAAGTGTATAAAATGGGTAGAGACTAAAATAAGGAGAAAAATAGCTTTTTGATGGAAGGAGAAACTCTAGAGGTATTACATAATGGGTTTGATCATGAATCCTTGCCAAGACCATTTATAGATGTGGCTTTTCACCTCATGTAGTAAATAGAACTAGAAGGTAGGTTTAATGTTGTTTGATGGTCTTTATTCATATTTTTAAATTAATATAGGCATGTTATACCCTTGAGTATTTTGTTCTATATATTTTTTTTATGGAAACCTCCATTGAAAAACTCAAAAAGGGTAAATACACAGTTCCTAGGCATGAAGGAGTGATCTTTCTCATTTATAAATATTTCAAAGGGATGAATCAAATTACCCCTAAAATTACAAAACCTTATAAAATCAAGGAAGATGTGAGGACATATGAAGTTAGGAAAGTGAAGAAGATTTGGATTAATTATTCACAAAGTAATACTTCAAAGGATAAAGAACATAATGCAACTAAGAACCCTCCAAAATATCAAGACATAAGCATTAAGACCTAATTGAGAAGTGATCATAAGGATCCACCTAATTAAAATAATAAAGATGCAAACATTGGAAAAATAGGGCAATAAACTAGGAATTCTATCATGGTTGAGGAGGCTGAAGGTAAAGAAGACACCAATACATAAAAGGGGTTTGAAAGGTAAAGCATTGTTTTTCCAACTACTAAAATTGACTCAAGCAAGAGGAAAACTAAGGATGGTCCTAAGGATAAAGAGGTGGAAGTTATAGGTATCTAGTCTCATAATCTAAATAAAAAGTTTAATGTCTTGGTTGACTCTCTTATAGGTAAACAAAGTAATGATAAAACTGAAGAAGAACTAGACTTGTAAAAGTCAATAATGAGATGGTTTATGAGGGATTTGTTTGAACTAAAAGGAAAAGTGAAAATGCTACAATAGGATAATGATAAACTGACATAGAAAGACTCTGACAATGATCACAAGTTATAAATTTAAGGGCTCAAAGATAGGGTTAGTGTTCTTGAATATGTAAATGATAAAATTCAAAATAACATCAATTTTTTGTTTAATTTAAGTAAGGTGGCTATACATGAAGGAATTTAGAATGTGTAAAATCTAAGATCTCACATGAGGGAATTGTTTGAACTAAGGACATCTTCTAAGGGTAAGGGAAAACATATTTAATATAATGAATGCTTCAAAGACACTGATAAGGAAAAGTTGATTATTCAAATTGACTCAAACCTTAAACGTATGAAAAGATATTTTGAGAATGTTGTCAGTAACTTAGATATATAGAAGGTTTTTGTTATCTTCTAGCTACTTTTTGTTTCTAGCATTCATTTTACTACTTCGGGGTTGTATTTTGGTAGTATTTTAGCTATTTTTATGTTGTTTTGCTATGTTTCTCTTAAGGGTTTAGTTAGTCCTTTTAATTTATTTTTATTTTTAATCCTTCTAGGGTTTAGGGACCCTAGTTAAAAAATCCCTATCTTTAACCTTAATAATAATAAAAAAGATCATATGTATAAACAAAAAATATATACAATGGGAAATGCAACTATTCTAATAATTAATTCTCACTTGAAGAAGATAAATCCTACTTACACTTCCAATTATTGATATATTAGATATTTAGGGTCATGACCAAGATTTATTTGCTAGACCTAACCAAGGGATCTCTTACCACAATAACATCACTAGAGTGGGTTCCAAAGCCTCTAATTAAGCAAAACTATACAATAACCCAATATAGGTCATATGTTTTCATGTTAACATAGTAGATGTAAAGTAAATTAAAGTCTAATATAATTCTCACCAAAGATTATGGCACAAAGTGGGGTTAATAAACACAAAAATTGAATATGTATAGAAGATATATACTCAAGTCAATGTATAGGAAATCCTAATACATGGGATATAAGTACAAATGTAAATCTATCTACTCTTACAAAGGAGGAACAAAGTTAGAAATACTTACCTTTGAAGATGAACCCACTGAGCCTCAATATCTCCCTTGGCCAAAGTGACTCATAAGAGAATGTTGTGGTATGTAAGGATAACAAGGATAAGTCAACTCTAGGATACAACTTCTCTATGTATGTAAAATAATTCTCCACAAGACAAGATTTGTATCTCCAAATAAATTATTAAAACTTTAAGCTATGCTCCTCAAGTATAATGGTGGATAGGCATATGCACAATATAATCTTCTTCTTTTTCTCTTCTTATCTTTGAAATGGCAAAATGAATGTGTATATATAGTTGAATCTAAACCTAAATATTTTATAAATTCTAGTTAATATATTTGACCCAATTGAATCTCTATAGTTATTTGATAAAAATAATTTAGGTCTCAATCTAGGTCAACTAGAGCTGACCTAGACCCATAACATGCTTTTAACTATTTGAATACAGGGTTAATGGGGCCGAAAATGTAATGTAAACTATAAAAAAGGGTTTTAGGCCTAGGAAGGGGCTAATAAAGGTGGTGAAAGATTGGAGGAGTGTGTAAAAGAGGATATAAGGCTTAGGAAAGTACATGGGAGAAGTTTATATCAATAATAAGTAGTGGTATAAGGGACAACAATCTTATAAAGCACCAATGGTCTGCCCACCCCTTTCCTAGTACACCCTTTAAGGCATGTACTAAGAGAGATTAAGACTCAATAGGTTCCTACAAAAGATAAATCATCATTAATTGATTAAGTTTGAAAATATTAGTTTTATACATATTCCCCACTCAAATCTCATCACGTGTCACGTAGGTGCAATAGGAGATGATGCTTTGAGAAAAGAACATAGAAACACACAATGATAAATCTTAATAAATTAAAATAAGAAGAAAATAAGATAAATAAAATTACATAATTGAAAAACACACACCTTTACTTACCTTAGTCCTTTAGATAATAAATGTGAAGGTGTCCAATGTAGGGAACATAGGCAAACCTATAGAAATTAGCAAAAAAAGAGTGCAAAATAATTTGACAAAAAAAAGATATGTTTGAAAAATGAAATCTAGTTGTAAATATTTGATATGTAAATAATTTTGAGTAGTAAATAAAATAAGGTAAAAAAATTCATTTTTTATTTTTAATATTTTGAGAAAATAGAGCTCCGAGACCTAGGTTAGACTACAGAGCAATCATGGTGAGGAGATGACAATTGAGAGGAGGGGGATGCCTAACAAAAACAATGAGTACAACACAAATAAGCAAACATGAATTTCAAAATTTTTGTGTCATTTTACTTGAATTTAAGTTAAATGTATGAAATTAGATGAAAGGCAAAATCTAGATACCAAAATTGACCCTAGGAAATTTTTAGGTAGACTAAGGGTAGAATGGGGTACTAGGTAGGAAGAAGCTGGACTAATAAATGCCTAATGAATTTATGGTAAATGGTCAAAAAGTCATCTCAGGGAAAGAATAGAGTCAACTTAGCCAACTTAGTTTGTAAGTTGAGCATACAATAGGGGGTTGAATATGTATTAGAGGGCTGATGTAGTATGCTAGAGATAAAAAAAGCCAATTTAGTATTAAATGGGCCAATTATGTAGGAAAATTAAAAAACATAAGAAAATAAATAAAATCAAATAATAAATTAGTTAATTTGTAAATTTTTAAGAATGTACTGTAATTATTTATGACATGGAGATATGATACATCCTTTGTTGTTTAATATTTTGCAAAGATGCTAGGGATATTGGCACTTGGTAGATGCATCATGGCTACCAAATTTTCTAGATTATTTGACAAATGTGGATAGATATTGACTAGTCACCTTGAGTTTTGGCATCATCATGAAGATGAGACAGATCCCTTTGAGTGTTGATCTTATTGTCATATTCCTAGAAACATGGGAATGGTTGACTAACACTTTCCAATGGGAGGTGTATATGGACACCATTGAGGTGGGGATCACTCTAGAAGATGTCCATGAATTTTTTAGACTATCAATAACTAGGACATTGGTGATTATTAATACACTAGAGGACAAGGATGAGAGACAAACATTAGTGTAATGGGCTACTTTCTCAGATATGATTCACCCTAGATTGAGGGTGAGCTTATTTAATTTTTATATTATGGCCATTCTAGACATCCAAAAGGTGGTGATAAGACTTATGATATCCTGAGTGTTATGTCATAATTTAAACAATAATGTACCATTGTATGTTATAGCCTTATACTAGTCCATATTATATCAAAGAACACTTTACAATTTTGGGGATATCATCTAGGTCTAGCTCATGCATGATATGTATGGGATGCTATCTAAAGGTAATAAGACCATGGGACAAATGATTTTGATGAGTGCATAGATATATGAGAGGTTTTCCATGTATCATCCAGTTGGGTTACCCTATGTAGTCAATGATAGGTTACCTTGGGTCTTATGATGGAGATAAGATCATGTAGTGTAGGCTCTACCACATGTGCCAACATTATGTATGATTAAAATAAGAGAGATCATGTGGTATCCCTACAATCTATAGTTACCATATGGCTGATTTGGTCTATCATTATGATAGGTTTGGTATGGGTGCAGATCAAGGGACATTACACTTCATGGGTGGAGTTATATCTAGTGGCATGCATACTAGGACAATTGAGACTCCCCCATCTGGTGGCTCCTCTAGTAGTGAATAATTATTGGGTATAATATGCTATAAATTCAAGAGGGAGGGGAGGTAGAGGGGTACCATTAGAGATACCAGTGATCAGGCCTCAATGTGCTAGACCATGGAATAGTTGAGCATGACATTAGGTAGTAGTAAATCTAGTAGGGAAGATGTGATGGATGTAGATGTAATGGCATAATAGGAACCATAGTAGAGGCAAAAGTGACCAGCAAATCTTCATCAGAGATAGAGGCACTATCAATGTGAGGAGACATAGTCACTATTTACTGCACAGAGGGACCCAATAGCTACTTTAGGATAGAGTTGGTCTATAGAGGCACCCCTATGGAGAGGATCACTATGGGATCAGGTGGTGACTATTAGGTTTACATTGGTGTAGAGGTGGTTGATAGAGGAGGTGATATTCAATCAAGTAGATGGGGAGACCATGATTAGTGATACCAACACTAGTGAGTAATGTTTTAATTTTGATTTAAGTTTTTGATATGGGACACTAGTTATATTTTGATTATGGTAGATAGATGATTTAAGATATAAATGTGATTTGATGCCTATCTAATTTTTGGTTTTTTAGATCCTACGATAGAGGAGATTAGATGGGGAGCCCTGGTTATAGTTGCACACCATGACATTTTGGATGGGGGACTAACACAATACAACCCTACCACATTAGATGATCCTTTGGTTATATCTTCCCCAACCTAGGTAGGCTAGTGGGATAGGCTATGAGGTAGCTACAAGCATGCAATGATGGGCTAAAAACACTAGCAAGGTTTGGAGCAAGAGAGGCATAGGCCTGGTAGGCCCCAACATAGGAGAGAGTTATGCATATGGTAACCACCATCTAGCTAGGATAGGTACATGCCTAGGTGGCCAATCTACAAGGATAGGTTGATGGATTGAGATCCCATACTACTTCTTTACAATGTACTATTTAGAGGGGCCAATTATAGGCATCAATGGGTGTGAAATTAGGAATCCAAGAAGGAAGGTTAGTATCATATTAGTTTAAGTTAAAAAACTCAAATAAAAACATGCTAACACTTACACTCCAAGCCTAGAACTTAGGGAGAGCATAGTAACAAAAGACAAATGAAAGCATAACTAAAATGTAAAAGACAAAAAATCCTTTACCTTCCTTGGGAGCTCCAAATTATTTATTAATTAGCTTGCTTATCTTGTGCATCAAAGAGTCTTTGGTAAATGAAGATTATTAGCTCCTTCTCTCCTTGGCACCATTGGCTTTGATGTGACTTGTAATTGCTTGGCTCAAGATTTTGGCATTATAACATTACTTGCAATAAAATACCTTATGTCTCTCTCCAAATTTGCATTAAAACTTTGGCTTATGAGAGATTTAAAAATGAAGAGGTATAACGTTGTATTTATAGCCTAAGTATTTAACTCTAACCCAATGTGAGTCAAGGTGGAATTTAAACATGGAATGGGTTCAAACCTAGCCTATGTTAGTCAAATATAACCCCAATATATTTAATATTTGTCAAGTAATTATGATTTTCAATAAATAGGCATGGGTGTCCAAAATATATATCATAGGATATTTTCAAATAGCTTGAAAACTCATAAGGCAATGATGAAGGGCTAGGATATTTTGAATTTCCTTTTTTAAATATTCATTAATTTCAAATGGATAATTCAACTAGGCATTTAATTTGGTTTATCTTGTTAATTAAATTTGATTAGCCATTTATCTCTTTTAATATTTGATTTTTGGTCATGTGCCCCACTGAATAGGTCCATAGGCCAAAATGACCATTGTGATGTGACAAGGTGATTAGGGATGAATCTATGAGAGGTTATTGTTGCATATAATAGGATACCCTAATTAAGGATAAAATAATGTGATTATGATCTTTGATGAATTATGCACAAGTAAATTTGGGATGTTTGGTGATTCTTAGGCCTAATTTATAATGTCTAGTAGGAGTCAATTTAAAGTCCAGTCAGAAGCCAGTTGTGGCCATTTTTAGGTGTCTATAGTTTGCCCCTATTTGGGAAGATGCTGCAAGTTATAGGCATAATAACATCTTCTCAAATAATGAAATAGGCCAAAAATGAAATGATGATAATGGTTGAAGAGGAAGATCCAAACAATGTTTGGGAACCCTATAATGATTCCCCCTCGAGGGATTGACCATCACATATGTTTGATGGATGATCCCTTGAAAAGAAGAATGGAATTAAATAATGGGTGAGATTAATCTAAATGAGAAAATTATTGCATGTATTCATTTAAAAAGTACTAATTTTTCCAAAGGTGGTTATAATTAGTAATAAAGGTTGAGACACTGATTTGGCCAAGGTGGTTATAATCAGTGGCACATGCATATGCTCCAATTAGGGCTAATGAGTCAAAATAATGATTTTCCCACAGGTGGTTATAATCATTAGAATGACCTAGATTAAAAAATGCTATCTTGATTGTGCCCTAGGAGGGTAGATTAGCAATCATAATTCAAGGATATAACCTATTATACAGATTAAATATGAATGGGCATAAATGTAGATGCGATGGTTTAATGAATGAAGAAGCCACAAACAATTAGGCATACAAGGATGCACAAAGTGATGAAATATATAAATATAAGAATAAAAATTGATCAATGTGAAAGATTTAGTTGTACTTGATAATGCAAAGATTCTCATCCTTATTAGCATTGATACAAATAGAATTGTTAATAGGTTGATTTGATCAAGAAGGGTGAGAGGATTTGATAAGGTTACCAAGGAGATACTTCTACAACTCCATTGCTTGTAAGACTTCCTAAGCTAATTTTTGGTGTAGCATGTGATGGTATGCATCATGATATAACACCATGATAACTTAGTTATAAAATGTAGAATGTCTAACTCCCGATCCAATAAATAATTTAAAATAACACACCAATGAATAAAACCACAATGATAATGTTGACATATAAATATGGATGGACTCAAGAACAATGTGCAAGGAATCACTAAATGAATTCATATATACTGAGTCAAGGCATAGTAATGAAAAAAATAAATAGGCAAGAAAATAAACAAATAACTAAGCAAAAAAACACACAAAAATCCTAAAAGTAAAAGCAAAATAAAACATCCTAATAATGGATTTACCCTGATAGGGAAAACTGGGGATGACTAACTAGTCTTAGATAAGACAAATATTTTTGGATTTTAAATTTTTTGAATGCTTTTAGAAGTTTGATATATCTTAACTTGTTATAGATCTACAAGATATCACTCAAAAAATGGTGAGAACATTGGTTTAGGTTTCTTTCAAAATGGTAAGAGCGTATGGAAAAGGGGGACTAAGCAAACCTTAATGTGAATTGATCACAACATACATAGTACCATTAGGACCTCAAGTCACAATATTTACACCCATATAAAATGTGGGGAAAACTAACTAGGTCATAACAAGTTCTAAAATTAAGGCAAATGGTAAGGCAAACTAAAACAATAATGGCAAGGTGATATGGTAATGCATGATAAAAAGTATTGTTCCTAATTTGCCCATAGGTGGTTATAATTAGGAAAAAATGACATAGGTCAATGATACTAATTTGCCTATAGGTAGTTATAATTAATAACATAAGGTAGGATACTGATTTGCCCATAGGTAGTTATAATCAATGGTACCATTCAATTATAAATGAAAGATAACTTTTTAGATCAACTGTCACACTACTTTCATAAACTATCATTTAAACATGGAATTATGAAACTATATCAGAATCCTCTTATGGAAGTTTTAGGAAGAAATAAAAGAACCAAGATAAAAAGGGGTTGGGTAGGATAGCTAAAAATAGGCTTTGGTCTAGTAGGGATGGCATGGTAAAATGACATAAGGTATGACATAAAGAATATGACAATGTGGAAATTAGATATAATGGTAGGAGGGTTTCCCCCAAGTGAGAAGGTAAGGTAAATGATAGGATATCAAATAATGGTAAGATGAATGGTAAATTAAAATGACAAGGTAAATGGTAAATGCAAATGATAAGGTAAATGTTTTTGGCCAAGGTGAATGATTTTATTATTTCTGTTGATGTGGAGATGCACATCCTAATCAATGTATGACACAATTATAATTATCAATCATGTAAATTGATAGCCCACACCTTTTATGAATAGCTATTCTATCAAGAAACTACTACATATTTGGATTTGAATAATGTTATTGTGATCTTAGTTGGTCATTGATTTTATTTCCTTCAAACATCAAGACAAGGTATCTTTGTAGCCTCTACAAAGGAAAGTGCAACCAGGGATGGTAAATATAGATAAATTTTAGATGATAGGTAAATTATGTTGATGTAAATATCGAAGATAATGAAATGTATAATGGTTGGGCAACAAATAAATATGGGCAACAAATAAGGATCGAGGTTTTTAGGTACACACAATGTTGCTGATTTTAGATTTGACATAAATTTAAATGTGGTGGGGTTGAAAAATTTTAAATATGATCTCAATAAGACCACCAAATTTTTATATTATTTGGGCCTAAGAGTATCTACCTCTGATTAGACTCTAGATTGGAAGTTGTACTAATTTTATCTTTGTTAATCTCTTCATCAAGTAGTGAAGAACTGTTATGCTCAACTATTGTCACCTCGAAGAAGTTTTCACCAATGAATTTGCCTTGATTGTCCCAAAGCACATTTGAGAAGGTTTCAATGAGGAATTTTATCTTTTGTATTTTATTGTCCCCTATCACCTATGAAAAGATTTCACTAGAAGATGCTGAGTTTGAACTTTGATGGTCCCACCTTTAAAAAAGTTTCACTAAGAGATTATTCTTCTTATAAATGAATGTGTTCTTAGCCTCCCTGATATTGTTCAACTGATATGTCTCCATGGATGAAATTCAACAAGGTGTGATTTTATTGGTCCCAATTGACACTTGTGAGAGGTGAAAGGTCAATAAAATGGTTAGGTGGTTGGTGGTAATGGCATGTGGAATGGTAATGGAATGGGAAGAGGCAACATAATCATCATAGAAGATACTAGGAGAAATTATGTTGTAGCTGAAGTAATCATCCTAAAAAATTATATAAGGATCACAAATGTATTCAAACTGATATACAATGCATGCATTACCAATGTTGTAACATCCACAAACATATTCTAGTTTTGAAGCTGATTCTGACTCAAAGGACTCTGTATCTATTGTTGAGACTAACATTAATTCTATTGCTAATGCTAAATCTAATGTCAGTTCAAGAATAAAACCTAACTCTAATTTTGATTCTTCATTTTTCATGGATGTTTTTATAATGATGTCTTATTGAGTGTTTGGTATTGGACAAGTAACAACCTATGATGGAATAATAGGATCCATAGAGAGAGGAGTTTGTCAAAGTGAGATTCCTCAACAAGTGGAAAAAGGTCAATAGATAATTCCTTAGAGACTAGATTATCAGAGGGAGGCTTTTTAAAATAAGCATATGGTCAAGATAATGATTTTCCCAAAGGTGGTTGTAATCATTAAGAAGTGACTTTGAAAATATTAGATTTTTAGAGTGAGACTCCTTGAAAAAATGTGTAATATTAAGATGTGATTTATCATAGGTTGACTTGTCACAAATGGTTGGTTTAATAAAAACATGTTTGATTAGTTAGTTCTTTTGGCCTTAGCTTACAATCAATTATAAAATACTAGTTTTGAATATATCTTGGTCTTTGAATGATTGGCTTAGTTTTGGTTGGATGATTGGTTGGGGTTTTTGAAAGTGGGGAATGGTTGGAAATGGATGAAGGATGAATGATGGTTGGATACTGGTAGGATTAAAATAGGTTGGTTTATAGCCTAGGATGGTAACTATTACTCATCAAGTTGTTATTGGACAGCTTTGTTGGGATAATGAGTTACCATATGCGGAATGGTAATGGTAAGGCATTGTAAAGCGTGGTTGATATCATGAGCTAGAGGATGAGGTCCTAGAATGGTAATGGTAGGGCATGGTGAAGCTTGGTTGCTATTTCTAGATAAAGGATGAGGTCTTGAAATGGTAATAGTAGGGCATCGTGGAGCTTGGTTGCTTTCACAAGACAAAGGATGATGTATTATAAGAGAAATGGTAGGGCATTATGGAGCTTGGTTTCTTGTACAAGCTAAAAGATGAGGTCTTGGAATTGAAATGGTAGGGCATTGTGGACCTTAGTTACTCACACAAGGATAAGGTCCTAAAATAGAAATGGTAGGGTATTGTGAAGCTTGGTTTCTTACACAAGACAAAGGATAAGGTCCTAGAATAGAAATGGTAGGGCATTATGGAGCTTGGTTACTCACATAAGCCAAAGGATGAAGTCCTAAAATATAAATGATAGGGTATTGTGAAGTTTGGTTTCTTGCATAAGCTAAAGGATGAGGTCCTAGAATGGTAATCCTTAGATGTTGTGGAGCTTGGTGGATTGCACAATCCAAAGAAGGGTTAATGGTATAGGTGGAGGATCAGATGCCATGAGTGGTGAGATGGCAAAGATCATACACCAACTGGCCTAAAGAATGTACCACTAAACACAACTCTTGGCTTTTTTCCTCATAATGAGTATTATGAGGATATGGATTCATCTCATAAACCACTTATTCACCATAGGGATCTTAAATAAAGTCAATTTATGCATCCATTCTATCATAACTTGGATTATACATGGTTCCACCATAAGTGTAATGAGTCATATCCAATCAATGATGAAATCTCTACAAAAGGATTAGAGTTCTATAAACTCTAAAAAATGATGTCCAAAGGATAAAAGGTTCAAACTTGGTCTAACTTGGTCGAAGGGGTGGATATGTATCTCCAAAATGGTCTATGCTAAAACTTGGTATAAAATAATTAAACATCATATTTTTAACATCAAATATCTCACACAAAAAGGTCAAGTGGAAGAACTAAAACTAGAATACCAAAATCTAGGTTCAAAGAGTTTCAAAAAAGTATAATATAGGAAAATAAAAAGTTGATAGGTATTTTGGCCAAATGCAACATCAAAATCTAGGCTCAAAATAGGCATATGATAGGACTTTTGGTAAAACAAGCACAAAATATAGACTTATAAAGAAGGTGATATTTAATCTAACAAATTTAAAACACTTTGGTATAGACTAGGCATTCAAATTTAGACATGAACTTGGTTAATTGGTATAATGCATGAAATAAAAGGCATACAAAGAGATAGGATATATATCTCAAATATAATCACAAATAATAATTTTCAAATTGGGTAAATAATTAACCTAAGTTACACAACCCAAAAGAGAAATATCGATGTTTATGCCCAAAATTACATGAGGCATAAACAATAATCAATCAATGTATATATTTGAACTTATCAAGTTTAACTAAAAATTCAACTTAGGAAAACTAGGATTCTTTGAACAAATAACAATCTAGACAAAGGTGAATGACATAACAACACTAGATAAAGATCCAAAAGGCACACATGGATTGGTTTTAAAATTGGAAATTTAGACACAAGGTAAACAAGTCTATGAAATGAATCAAGTAGCATAATGATGTTATTTTGCTCTCTATATATGATAATAGTTGGTTTCAAGACTCAAAGGCACAACACTTGAAATGGATTGGGTAGCATAACATTACCTTTTACAATCAAGTGACACACACAAACATTTATCAAAAGACTAAGGTAAAGTTATGGTGCCAGATGGATGATGTAATGCCTCCTTTAAAAAATGGAGTGATGTTTAAGATAAGACTCATTTTGACATGGCATAACAAATACAATAGATAGTTTAGACTAAAAAACCATGTAATTAAGGATAAAATGACACAAACACCTAAGTGTAATGTCTTAGATCCTAAAATTGACATGGTTTCATAGTACTATCAAATTCTATCTATGTATGTGGTCTTGAGAGGATTTTAAGTGTTAATCCAAAAATAAAAGCACATAAATAAGTAGGGTTTTTGCAACCCCCTTCTCTCAAGAGATTATATAGTGATATGGAACTTTGGGCTACTCACCCTACATCAATAGTATTTCTATGGCAAGTGAGGTTATTTTAAAACCATAGTTTTACATGTTTGGATGGTCCCAAGTGTGGTTAACACTAGATATGCAATCATGTCAATAAAGTTCATACTAGTTAATTACTATGCAAGGGTCGATTCCTTTGCATAGTGATTCCATTTATGTACTTCTTAGTGGAATCCCCTAATTAGCTAGACGTGACTTGAGTTTTCATTATGATTAGAAAGACTAGCCACTCAACCCCCTAGAAATCATAATATCCATGACTTGATTTATATACCCCACCATAGAGCATAGTTGGTATGATGATAGGAGATGAAACCCTAGGTCAATGTACCCCTAGAGAACTCATGAGGAGGTTATGAACTCCTACTCATAAGCTAAATTACGTAAAAATAAATGATAAGAAAAGATTTTAAGGTCACATTTAGATCAATCAAACCATATGCATTTGAGGAGAGCCTTAAAAAAATTCTTTTCATGCCTTTGGATAAGGCATAAATGTAAATAAATAGAGATTTTGGTCACCCAAGTTCCCTAAACGGGATGGGGGGAGAGCATACATACATCAATCATCATGCAAAAATAAACAATTTCAAAACAAACAAGGCATAAAATAAACATTCTCAAGCATGTAACTAAGTGATTAAATTTCATTTTAATGCACCAAAAATGAAATGTGTAGTGAATTTTTTTTGACCCCTTGGCATTAGTTGCAAACTTGAAAAAAATTTCACAAAACAACTAAGCATAAAATAAACTAAATTCCTTTTAAACACCAAACAAAATTTTCAAGACTCAACCACTTTCAAATTTATGCCTATTTCCTTCTTAGGTCCTACAATTTTTAGAGGGTTTTGGCCTTCTTTTAATCACTTTCATGGATGGATAAATCATTTGATAAATCTTTCTCTCAAAATTTTCTCTATTTTCTTGCCATAGAGACTGATGTCAGTCTTGACAGGATTGACATTGATCAGTATAAATTGATGCTGATCAGTATAGGGATAAATGATGTTGATCAATGGGGGTTGATGTTGGTCCTACAAAAAACATAGAAAACTAAAATGGGTTGTTTTTCACAAAATACTATTAGTGAAACAAGCTTAAAATCAACATTTATCATAAGATCTTGCAAGAAAATTATTAGATAAGATGATATTTAAGCCTTCAGAATTAAACAAATTAAAAAAAACTCAAGGAAACTTACAAAATCATGTTTCCAACATGGTCTTTTTATGTACACAGAGGTTGATGTCAATCCTGGATGGACTGACATTGATTTTGGAAGGATCGACATTGGTTCTATTAGAATCAGTGTCAATCTTTATATATCACTAAAAAATAGAATACATGAAAAATGATGTTAAAAATTTAATTTTAAATATTCTTAAGCCATCAATATCAAAACTAACAGCTACGTATTAGTCTTTTTTGTTGCACGGGATGATTAAATGTTTTATTAGGTGTGCCATTTGTGATCGTAAGAATCTAAAAAGGGAGGTTAGTAGCATGTTAGTTTAAGTAAGAAAAGTCAAATAAAAATACACTAACACTTACACTCCAAGCCTACAACTTAGGGAGAGCTTAGTAACAAAAGACAAATAAAAACACAACTAAAATTTAAAATACAACAAATCCTTTACCTTCCTTGGGAGCTGCAAATGCTTTATTGAGTGGCTTGCTAAGCTTGTGCATCAAAGAGTATTTGTCAAATGAATCTTGTTGCCTCCTCTCCTTGACACCATTAAATTTGATGTGGATTGTGATTTCTTTGGCATAAGATTTTGGCATTATAACATTTCTTGCAACAAAATACCTTATGTCTCTCTCCAAATTTGCATTATAAATTTAGCTTATGAGAGATTTAAAAATGAAGAGGCATGTCATTATATTTATAGCCTAAGGATGTAACTCTAACCCAATGTGGGTCAAGGTGGAGTTTAAACATGGAATAGGTTCAAACCTAACCTAGGTGAGTCAAATATAACCCCAATAAAGTTAATAGTTTTCAAGTAATTATGTTTTTTAATGAATAGGTATGGGTGTCCAAAATAGATATCTTAGGATATTTTCAAAGAGATTTACATCTCATAAAGGTAATGATGAAAGGCTAGGATATTTTGAAATTTTGAATTTCCTTTATTAGATATTCATTAATTTCAAATAGATAATTCAACTAGGCATTTAATCTAGTTTAGCTTGTTAATTAATTCTAATTAGCCATTTAGCTCTTTCAAGATTAGATTTTTGTTCATACTCCCCACTTAATAGGTCCATAGGCCAAATTGACTATTGTGATGCCACAAGGAAATTAGGGATGAATCCATGAGAGGTTATTATTACATACAATAGGATACCCAAGTCAGGGATGCCTCAATGTAATTATGAGCTTTGATGAATGATGTGCAAGAAAAATTTGGGATGTTCAATTATTCTTAGTCTTAATTTTTAATGGTTGGTAGGAATTGGTCTAAAGTTTGGTCAAAATCTAGTTGTGTCCATTTTTAGGTGTCTATAATGGGTAGTGTGGTTAGGCCATATGATAGACATGATGGAACCTAGACTTAGAGCTGGATATATTGTATTTTTAATTTTATATAAAACACATGATGATATATATTGATGTTGACAGTTTGATCTCATGAGTTGTACTTGGATTTGGATGTGGATGCATGGATATATTTATTTTTAGCACATGTTTTATATTTTGTTGTATATACTATGGGAAATATATGACAAGTGTTTTATTTTTTAGCATTATGTGATTCACATGAATGGTTAAAAATAAAAAGGCAAAAATAATTTAGAAAATTATAAGTAATCAAAACAAATATAATACATAGTATATCATGATGGGAAATATGTAAAAATAAAAGATGACTAAATATAGTAAATCAAAGATGGTATAAAGAAACAAATTCTTTTAAACCATGTAAATAGATTTACACCAAATTAAAAAAAATAAAAATAATCACACTAAATCATGTTGGGAAGTATGAAAATATTGTAATAAAATGGAAGGCACAAGAAAAACCAAAGGTATAAAAAAAAGTTAAGTCAATAATTACATACTAAATCAAGTTGGGAAGTATAAAAAGAAAGACAAAAATGTAAAATGAAATTAAATTGATCATACTAATTCAAACTAGGAAGTATGAAAAATTTAATATAATGGTTGTAAGTATACATGTAATTAGAAAATCAAAAGATAAAAGTGAAAGATTAATGAAGTAATCATAAAACATACTAAATTAAGATAGGAAGCATGTCAATGATGTGTAACTCATAATCAAACACTATTTATCTTAAATTTGACACATGCAATTTTATTATGACTTAGATATTAGAAAATTTTATGATGAGGGCCTAGTCCTATCCATGGTCTTACACTAAAACTCACAAATGGAACACTAATGAAGTGTAAAAACTATTGGATTGATTTTAAAAGATGGTTTTAATGTGGTAATTTATGAGGAGGGCCTGGTCCTATCCATGGTTTTACACTATAACTCACAAAGTGAAACCCTAGGGGTAACGATAAGCTAACACAAAAATATTTCTCAAGGGGAAATATTATGAATGTTGTCAATGAAAGAGGGAATGTAAAAAACATGACATAGGTGTCTATGAGAAGACCTTAGAAAAAATGAGGCAAACTAGGTACACAAGAGGGACATTAAGAGTCTAGTGACCATCAAGATACAAGGGATATCCACTCACAATAATCATAAGCTATATAATAAAATAGGTGAGATACTAAGATCAACTCATAATGGTTATATGAACAAGAAAATAAAAAATGGACCTACCTTCCCACAACATGTTCCCCATTCCTTAGGACCTCTTTTAGAGTCATTGGTTTAGTACAAATATTGGGTACTTATATGTGAAAGTAGGTATCAATAAAATATTTTTTTATTCTCCTTTCCTAATCTACTAGCCTACCGCACCCCAATGAACCTAGAATATATCATGAGGCTGATTGTAGAGTTTGATACTTGATTAGAAAAAGGAGATGTGCTAAGAATTGCATCTTTTAGTGTGATTTGAATTTTGAAATTTGTATGTTCCCTTTTGTATCATTACCTTCTATTTAAATGATTTGGATTTTAAATTTTATGACTATTATGATTCCTCTTCAATATGGATTTGGAATAACCAACATGAGTGATAAAAGTGATAGACACGAATGAGCTTTTGACTTTGGTTAAAAGAAGCTAAATATCCAAAGATATGACTGACTATACACTTATGATTACTTATAAACTAGTATGTTATCTTAGGATTCAATCATATATATGCTTAGTATGTGAAAGGAGATAAGGGAATAAAGGGAGATCCAAAGTAGATCGATAGAATATGATTAAAATGAGATGTCTTATTTGCTAACTCATCACATGGTAAAGAAATATTGCTAATGGGATCAAGGTTTGTGTAGCCAAGTCAAAATAATAATTATTTGAGTTTCTAAGATAAGGTACTAAACAATCATTAGGAAAGATAAATACATCCATGAAAGAAATGAACTCACAAATATAAGAATGTAATCATTGAAATAATGAAAATAATCCTTAAGAAAAGATGAAAGAAAATAAAACCATATACAATACATAATGCATAATATAAATATCCATGTGAAATAGATAAGTGAAACCATATTTTATACATATTTGAATGATATATGATATATAAAAGTGGATCACAAGTCCAATCCAAACCATAATGAAGAATAAAGTGAAATAACACCATGTTGTGTCACAAATATTGATAAATTTGTTAAAAAATCTTATCCATGACATCTAAAATATTTTTATGAAGATGGATCCTAATATAAACCAAAGTCTCATATATCCTCATGTAAATATGTGAAAATACCTCTCTCTAAATCTTCTCAATATAAAATTTAGGCATAGCTGAAGGATCATGCTCATGAGGGCTCTCATGTGTAGAATACTCAAGGCGGGGAATAGATGCCTGAATAGGAATGGTATCTATAGGAAGAGAAGGTGGCACCACTAGTGGAGAAGGAAAAATAAGTGGGTAAGTAACCATAGGTGAAGAAGGAGGAGCCTTCTTACATGGGCAACCTATGGAAGGAGAAATAATAGGCATAAGAATCATTAGAAGGTGATCATGAAGGTACTGTTAGAGAATGTGGCAATGATCGACATGATGGGTATCACACTAGAGACAAAGACATTATGCCCATCCATATTTAGGGATATACTTAGGTAACAACTAGGGAGGAGATATAGCCTTATCTTTGGGATGAGTAAGGTTAGGATACAATGTGTCAATATATTGCTAAAGCTTTTGATAATGGGTGGAAGAATAATTATCTGTGCTATGGAAGCAATAAATAAGATTATTAGTAGATGTTGTCAATCAGACTCACACCCTTTTGAAGGTAGTTATAGGCCTTCACAGTGTGCTAAAACATGGAAACAATCCTAGGTTGTGGATGACCTAATCAATGGATTAAATCTCTAGATTATAAGGGCTAGCTCCCTTCGGTGTATCAATTAGGATCTTTGATCTACACTATAAAGTGCTAGGAAAAGAGAGATAAAATTAAACAAAAATCCTACTTAATAATGGTGATACACCTAAATGATTGGTTGATCCACTCAATTATAACTCCTAAAAAACATTGATTTAGATAAGAAAAGGGCTAAAATTTCAACTCCAATTGACCACTATGCATAAGTATTTCATGAAAAGGTTTAATCTGGTTATTAAAGCTTGAGGGAAATGATGGAATAGGCTTGATTCAAGGCAATAACCAACCATTTTCATCCACTATGAACTCATCCAAGAGACATCAAACATAGAACATGACCTACATAAACTGATCAACTATGCTGCTAGGTAAGAATTAAGACTTGCCAAGGAAGATAAATTCTATCACTAACATGAATACACTATACTAACATTCTAGAAAATAAAAACAACAGTCCTATTAATCTAAAAAAGGTTACAACTCAATCTTTGGTAGAATTTTGTCTTGCTAAAAGAGGGATACAATTCAAGGCTAAAAAGCTAACTTATATAGAAAAAGATATAACATCCAAGAGGTTGGTGCTAAAAATGGAAAAGGAAGTCAAATTTCACATTAACCAAGTCAAACTATAGCTATCTAAAATATCTAAAAATAAAATCCTTTATCTTATGCTTGCATAAAAAGCTCTTTAGCATTTGACAAGAATGGTGAATTCATGTTTGAGTCAAAACCTTTATCATGCATGATGCTACACCAATTTGGAAGTCTAAAATCAAGCTTGAATTGAATTGAAGCTAAATTGAAATGTGAGAATGTCTTTTACTACATGGAGATCATGAGTGGATGTGACACTTGTCAATTAGTCAACTAGAGCTCAAGACTAGTCAACCTCCAACAATCTTCACTTGAATTGCTAAAATGTTTGAAAGGCTCAGAACAAAAAAGAGTGCATTTATGAAATATATTGTTAAGGTATATAACATTAAACTCCTTGAGTTATTCATGCAAATGAGTCTCCATTTTAAAATTGAAGGTGTCATGTTTGAAAGGGCTGCATGTCTTGGATGTGTCTAATCCTATTTATGGTTGTTGATATCTCTTTCATTTTCTGGTTCTTCATTTTTGTGCATGTCCTAATATTTGTCTATGCTATTTCCTTTATCTAATTCTTCATTTTTTTCCTATTTCCTTCAGACAAAAAGTTTGAAGGAATTTTGTCTTGTTCTTCTTTCTGAGCCCTTGTCTTCATTCATACATTCTTTCAAAATTTGGTTCTGTTTCTTTTCATTGAATTATTTTGGCTTTTGGGTACCTATCCATTTCTATCTATGATATTCCCACTATCAATATTTCATCAAAAAAATTGTCCATGAATATTTTCTTGGTCCATTCCCTTATTTTTCCTCTATATTTTCCTTTAGATTATTTTTATCATTTTCCTTCAGACATAAATTTTGAAGGAAACATATCTTTAGGCTCTTTGAATTTGTCATTTTCCTACAAATAAATTATCTACAAGAATTGTCTCTCATCCCTCCATTCATTTTTATGGCCTTGTCTTCCAAAGGAATTCTTTTAGACAATTTGTCTAAAGGAATTCCTTCAAAATTTTTGTCCACAACCTTCATCTTGTTCATTTCCTTTTCCTTCAGACAAAAAGTCTGAAGTAATTGTCTTCTCTTCTACCTCTTTGCAAGTGACTTACCCTTCAAAAATCCTTTAGACATTCCCTTGAACCATTCCTTTAGACAAACTTTTTGAAGGAATCAGGTCTTCAACCTTTTCAAAATGTTCCCTTGGCATTTTTTTTGTCTTCATTCTCGAAGGGTAGATACCTTTGGGTTTTTTGTAATGACCTTTAAGAATTTGATAATCACCCTTCAGCCTTCCAAAATGCCCTTTTTTTGAAAGGCATGTACCCTTCAACTTTTCATAAAATGCCTTCTCTAAAGGGCATAAACCCTTTAGATTTTTTTTTAACCTTCCTGAAGGGTAGATACATTTTCGGTTTTTAAAAATGGCCCTTTCTAAAATGGACTTAGCCCTTAGGCAAAATTACAATAGACCACTTATCCTTCAAACTTTTACCAAGTGTCCTTCTTGAAGGGTAGATACCCTTTAGGATTTCTCCTAGTAACCCTTCAAATTTCTATGAATGGACTTTTCTAAAGGAAATAACCCTTTGAAAAATTTGGAAAGGTCCACTATTCTTGAAAATGCCATTTATAGAAATGTTTGATACTTATTCTGTAGAAAAAATGAAAAGACCTTTCCCTTCAGAGTTTTTAAAAAAGGTAAGAGACCTTTGAGGATATTGTAAAGGACCATTTTGCCTTTTACAATTCCTTTGGAGAAATTTTTTGAAGGAATTATCTTCAAAATTCTTTTGAAAACCCAAAGTTTTTTGTTTGTTCTTTTTTGAGCTACTTTGAGCAACATAAACCTTTTTATGGGGAAACATTGTTAATAGTAGAATTTTGAGGTCTAATAATTAAAGAGGTAAAAACAAAATCTAGGAAAGGATGATATAATTGGAAGTTTTTGGTCCAATAATTAAAAAATTTATGAATATTAAAATAAGGTTGATCGACCCATTGGGTAGGCATGGGATTAAGTTGATATAAAGGAAGAAGGCCAACACCAAGGGAAGATAGGGCTAGTGTAAAGACTGGGTAGGGCTCATCTGAAGGTAAATTAGAATCAGATACATAATAAGGATCAAATAAAGGTAGAGTGGGAGTAGAGCCCAAACTAGCCTCATTTGAAGGTGAGGTAGGACATGTAGAAGGTTGAAGAACAAAAGCTAGCATCTCTAAGAAAAGTAAACTAGAAGGATCTTAGTATCTATAAAAATGGTAAGGACTAGTCATGGAATGATCCATGATTATGATTATAAGAGGATATAATAAAATTAGAGGTGCACCTTGTGATCACTCCATCTCTACCCTATAAAAATAAAGAAGAATACTAGAATTAGGGACTATGAAATAAGGAACACATTAAGATGAATGAAAAGATTGAAATAAAGAAGTACGATACCAAATAATCTTAACATGCCTAGCCTAGACAAGCACTCATAGAAATGGATCATATAAAGCATAAACATCATCATAATTAGATGTATGTAATTTGATGATATAGGTAGGTATGATATTTTCATCAGAAGTTGTATGATGAATAAAATGTCTAGTCTTGGTTAAGAACACATTTATATCATTGATAAGAGGTTGACAAGAGGATGGATTCAAGGATGACATAAGTTGGGTGATGAGATGAGGGTACATATCTGAATTTTTGATCTTGAGATTGATCTCATCCATCATCATCATCATCATAATTGAGGAGGTTAGGTAGTATGTTCCCAATGAGTTCAGGGTGACCATGATAACCTCAAGTATAATTGACAAGATAATTGAAATGTTGAGATTCCATAAATAGGATATTAGGCAAGGGTTCAAAGGTAGGAATGTTAAAGACACCACATTCTTGGAATTATTCAAAATTCCAAGGGTTTGTGTCTCTTTGAACCTTGTAAATAGCACCATTATGGGGAATTTTATGTATTAATAGGTATATGAGGTGATAGACCTCATAAAACAAGTCCAAGGTATACCAATAAGATGTTATAAGAAAGAGGCAAGTTAAATATCATAAATTTTATGTAGATGATAAAAAGAGGGACAATAATATGAAGGCACACACAACCTAAAGGAGGAATTTACCTTTTATCATAACCTTGACATATAATATGTGTAGACTTGAGATTGCACTCATAATATCCAAAATTTTTAATGAAATAAAGGGAGGTGACATAAGCACCTGAACCCTCATCAATCAAAGCACATGTAACTTGGATATCATTGATTTATACTCTAATAAATAGTGGAGGATCATACACATGAAGCAGAGTCTCATTTGGAATCATGAAAGTGATAAAAAACTTAAGGGAAAGAGAAGTGTCCATTATTTCATCAACAAATATTAATATCTCTTTTAATTATTTTAGTATTCTATCTTTAGAACTAGACAACGTAGATTCACATCCTAATAAGGGAGGATAAGGGATGTTCATTTCAAATGATAATTATATAAAATGGTTATGATGATGGGGGGAAGTTCATATTAATTCTAGAAAAAGTATTTTATATGGGAGATGATAAAGTTTTTCAATGGGTTCCCATTCATCATAACCTATGGGGGGATTACTAGATAGAGGAGCGTAATGTTTTAGGAGCTCCTAGGAAGGAGGATTAGAAGTGAATTCAAACTTATGTTGGTAAGATGTAGTTGGTTTAATTCGAGGACAAATAATTTGATTGTCTTTAAATGGTGGGATAGTTAATTTAGGTATTTCTTGTGGTTCGATTAAAGAAATAATCTAAGAAGGTTGGTGATTGTTATCTATGTGTGTAGATGTTGGGGGAATAGTAAAGAAATTGTGAGAGGTATTATCTAGTTGAGATGTTGGAGGTGGTTCTTGTAAAGATATAAGGTCCC
Organism: Torreya grandis; assembly: GCA_037957365.1. Classification (NCBI taxonomy): domain Eukaryota; kingdom Viridiplantae; phylum Streptophyta; class Pinopsida; order Cupressales; family Taxaceae; genus Torreya; species Torreya grandis. The sequence continues at coordinate 2,038,187 of JARHVA010002778.1, read as the reverse complement.
CTTTCCCCAACTCCATGAGATGAGATGGGGAAGAGTATTAGATGATGTGGATGTTTGGGAGGTTTGGTGCATGTGGGTTGGATTATAATCAATAAAAACAACCACCCTTTACATGTTAGCCATATTTACCATATTTTAGTCATTGGTGAGGTCATAATATTGTCAACACTATTTGTGTAAAGAGTAGGCTTGTCATTAATATATGATGATTAGGAAGATGATCCTTGTATATAACAATATGAGCATTAGCTTAGTTTAAAGCTTGATTTTTTTTTTGTGTTTCATGAGCTTTAAAGGCTATTTCATATTATTATTTTCACTTATGAATGAGTGATTAATGATCAAATTTTGGGCCAAGAAGAAAATCCATAGCTAGATTATGTAATTATCTACAAGTCTTATGAGAGTGGACCCAACTTGCATGAAACCAACAAAATTTATTGGGATCATACCATGATTTCATAGGATGAGTGGGGTTAAGTTCTCATGGTAGAGGCTTGGGAATATGATTTTGAAGCTTTGAAAAAGATAATGGTTTGTGGATATTCATGTAGTTTTTTTGGGAAAATGTAAGAATAAGAGTGTTTTTAAAAGGTGAACATGCTCCACAATGTTGTTAGGAGTGGTGACCTGAATGTTGTGAATAGTGTCATAAGTATCAATGACACCATTGTTAGTATCATGATGGGTTTTATTTTTAATGAGTATGTGAGTGCCCATGAGAGGTTGGGATGGTTCAAATTGGTGCATAAGAAAATCTTGGTACTTAGCTTGGTCAAGGGTTTGTTCCAAAGTTCTTGGAGAGAGAGTCTGACCTGATATTACAACTAGGGGTAAAGAGAATTAATGAATAGATGAAAAATATCATCATTCACCATGTTATGCTCACATTTATTATACATGTTCTTCTATAATTTGATTAAATCTTGTGCCATTTTGGTTTCAAGTTGCTTATAATTTATGAATTAAGCTAAGGTATTCTTAGGGAGGTCACTAGTTTGAAACTCTTATACTAGGGAGCTAACCAAATCTTCCAAGCTAGTGACAAAAATGGATTTTAGTTTATTATACCAATATAAATCATATCTAGAGAGTGTTTTAGATAATATCTTGGTAAAATCAAAGGTATTAGGTTTGGCCCAATCTTTATAGAGATTACCAAATTTTTTTAAAAGTAATATGGGATCAATGGACCTATTATAACTGATGGTAGGTGTGATACCTTCTATGTTGATATTGGAAATTTGAGGTATAATAGGTTAATTTTGGATATGTTTTATCATTTTAATAATTAGGGGTGGTTGAGGAATGAGGTTACCATGGGAATTCCTAAGGGGGGTAGGGGGAGTTTGGATTTTTCACTCCCCATGGACCTGTTGGGGTTGACGTTGAAGGTGAATGAGATGATTTTGCATCTACATCATTCAATTCATATTATTTGTTTGAAAAGTATTCATTTATTTGAGTGTTGAAATAAAACTTTATGAGTTAGGGTAGTATTTTGACTAGTGTGCATAGCATGCAAAACATTGGTATTGGTATTAGTGGCTTAGGTTGCACTATGACTGGTGGCATGCATGACATTAGTGGTGTGAGAAGCATTGGTAGAAAAGGAAGCACTAACATGATTAGTATGTGTATAAAATATGCACTAGTGTAATGGTTATCATTTGAATAAAAAGAAGCACTAGTAACATGTTTAACATTGGTAGTAAATGATGCACTAGTGTCATGATTGAGGAGGAGGGTCTTTGGAAAAGACTTACTAAATGTTGAACCTACCATGTTAGTGGAGATACTAGGCATGGAGGTTGAAAAGGTCAGATAACAAGAGGTCATGGTGTGGGAAGGAGTTAAAATAGAATGGAAAGGTTGAGAAACAAATAAAGTGTCACATTAAAGTCCTTGAGAGAATGTAGGGGAGGGTGAAAGAGGTTCTTCTATTTGAGCACTTATCATCATATTATAGATGGTTGAAGGGTCCTTTCCTCTATGTTGAGGAAATTTTTTAATGAATAAGATAATTTTAGGTGTATACTCTAATTCATGCTCATATTCTAAGGAGAATACATAATTATGAATTGATGATGAATGAGGAGTCTTATAATTGGTAGTGTGAGCGGAAAAGTGCACATTACTTTCATCTGAAGTGGAAGCAACAAGCTATTTTTGGGGAACCTATTAGGATGGGTAAGACTCATCATGTTTATTGGATTAAAATTTATATTATCCTCAAACAAGAAATTCATGATGAGAAAAGGAGGCTAGAGAGGTGATAAAAATAAAAAAATTAAGAAATAGGATACATAATCAAACTGATCGAATGTGTTCTACAAACTATGGAATAGAAATAGAAAAAGATAACATAGTTATATGGGTCAACTATGTACTAATGAATAAGGAACATGCCAATAAAATTATAGACACAATCAGATAGGTTGATTGTGTATTACTTAGACAAGGGACTAAAAAGGAAGATAAAGAGACCCAGTTAGATGGTCAATTATGTACTATAGGTAGATATTCTAAACAATCTGTAAGAGACTACATCAATAGGAATGATAATGTTCTAAAAATAAAGAAAGTTTTTGTAAGATAATATCTAGGTAAATGAAATTAAGCACACAAAAAATTGGATCAATGTAATTGATCTAATTGGAACACACAACACAAATCTTGCACCAACTCTGGCTAATGCATTTTTTACAATACAAAATACAATGATCAAAGAGCAAGCAATAACTTGAAAGTAAATTCTAACTAATTGATCATTCCTAAATGTTATTAATTTATAATGAAATTTAAATTTATTGTGATAAGAAGTTGGCTATAATGAGGAACTAGAAAGCAATCTAAGGATGGTTTTAGGAAGTTTATACTAAAAAGGAATTGTATTGGCTATAGTAGTGGCTTGGTATTACAGCCTACCCCATCACTTCACAATCCTATAGTGATAAGGGTGTCAAGTGATTTAATAATATATACCATCAACCATGTGTTTATACTTAGATATAAAACCAAGTCAGCTTCCCCCTTGGTGATGAAAACCAAGTAGGTAGGCCTTGGGAAGACAAATGTTTAATGTTTTTTGTGTGTAAATTGATTTGTAAGTGTGTGTAAAAGAGAAAAATAGTGTGACTACATAAAAAATATGAAAAAAACACCTAATTAATCTATGTTTGTTACTCTAATCATGCAAACAACTAAAAAGAAATGTGAATTAATTACTAGAAAAAGAGGTTAATTATTTGATTGTGAAGAGTATAGATTCAGTTTAGGTGACACTATATGAAAATAGTGTAAAATAGAGTCAATTAGGTCACATCTATTCTACAAAATCAAGATTTGAAAGAACACAATCAAATAGGTTGACTATGTCTTTGAGATATAAAATAGACTACATAATTATGTTGAGTGATTTGACCCAATTGGATGTAGGGATATAGTTTTAAAAATTGAAAACTTGTGAAAAATAGTATTGAAAAAGAAAAACTTAAATGATAGAGAAGGTAAGAATGAACCTTGGTGGGTTGGAATATGTTTAGATCATAAAATTTTATGTTGTGATGCTCAAATGATGATTTAAAAATTATGCTAAAAGAGTCAACCAGTTCGATAGAATTTGCAAAACCTATGTTAAAAAATAAGATGTGAATAGAGTCATCTAGCTTGACTATGTTTGCAAACTTGTATTCTAAAATAAGACAATTATGAATAGAGTTGATTGGTTTGACTATATATGCAAACGTATATTCTGAAAGATGAGAATTACAAATAGAGTCGATTGGTTCAACTATGTATGTAAATCTAGAATTGAAAATATGCTATTTTAATTGATTGATCTAGTCATGTGTATTTAGAGAAGACTTGCATAGATAAAACAAAGTCATTTTAGAGTGACTATGTGTTAAACTTACACATAGATTGTTAGAACTATTTTGATAAGTTAGATACAATCTAAAAAATAAAAATATATAATATGATAACAAAATAAAAAATATGAAATAAAACGTATAACTTTTTGATTCACGTCAGGTTCACCTGAATGTATACAAATGGAAATATAAATAATCTATTAATCAATCCTAGTTTGAAGAAGATAAATCCTAATTACACTTTAAATTGTTGATACATTAGATATTTGGGGTCATGACTAAGATGGATCTAACAGACCTAACCAAGAGATATCTTAACACAATAACATCAATAGAGAGGCTTCCAAAGCCTCTATTCAAGCAACAATATGCAATAACCCTAGTTAGGTCCTATGTTTTCATATTCACATAGTAAATGACAAGTAAATTCTAATATAGTGATCAATAAATATTTTGGCACAAAGTGTGGGTAATAAACACAAAAAGTAAACATGCATAGAATATATATAGTCAAGTCAATGTATAGGAAATCCTAATGCATGAGAGATAAGTACAAATGTAAATTTACCCACTCTGAAAAATGAGGAACAAAGTTAGGAATACTTACCTTTGAAGATGAACCCACCGAGCCTTAATATATCCCTTGGCCAAGTTTCTTTACAAGAGGTTGTTGTGGTATGTAAGGATAACAATGATAAGTTAGTTCTAGGCCATACAAATTCTATATGCATCCAAAATACTTATCCATAAGACAAGATCCATATCTCTAAATAAAGTATTGAAACCCTAAGCTGTGCTCCTCAAGTAGAATGGTCTATAAGTAGATGCAAAATATAAAATTATTATTTTTCTCTTCTTATCTATAAAATGGTGAAATGAATGTGTATATATAGCTGAATCTAAACCTAAACCTTTCTAAAAGTTTAGCTTATAGGGTCAGCCCAATCAAATCTATATCATTATTTTCTAAAAACAAGTTAGGTCTCAGTTTAGTTTGGCAAGAGCTGATCTAGACGCATAATGTGCTTTTAACTATTTTAATATAGGGTCAATGGGATTAAAAATGTAATGGAAACCATCAAAAAGGGTTTTAGGCTTAGAAAGGGGCTAGTGAAGGTGGTTAAATCTTGGAGGAGTGTGCAAGAGAGGAGATAAGGCTTAGGGAAGTGCATGGGAAAAGGTTATGTAGATAACAAGTGGTGGTATAAGGGATAACAATTCTGAGAAACACTAATGGTATTCCCACCCTTTTCCTGATGTACCCTTTAAGGAATGCACACATAGATATTGAGACTCGATGGGTTCTTACAAGATAAAAAAACTTTAGCAATTGATAAAGTTTGAAAATATTGTGTATAAAAAAACCATATTAACTTGTGAACCTCATTATATGCTAGGAGAATAAGATGATGTTTACTTTGGAATGCATGGAGTAATATTTAGAAATATATTAATATGTGAAAAACAAGGTAACTTATTATAAACTAAAATAAACCTCTAATGTAATTTACATTGGAGAAGTGGTCTTTGAGGAAGATAAATTATCTATCTATAATTTTCTTTTATATGATGAACATGTAAAAATTATATATAAGGATGCAATAGAGGTTGTGAAGCAAGTGTCTCCAACTAAATTGGATACTCATATATAATATATCATACTAAAAACTACTTCATTTATATAAATATACATCTGAATTATATGTATTAAATATGGTATTACACATATCTCATATATCTGTGGGAAGCCTATTAACATTTCAAAACCCCTAGTATTAAGTATAATTGAGATCCAAGTAGAAATATATATATATATATATATATATATATATATATATATAGGCCATACCATAAGTAGTGACACAATGACCCTAAGTGGGTTTTATCTCTTTCCATCAAAATATTTCACTATATTATTTGTACTGATAAAATCCTTGTGTGTGTACCCAAGACTAGTTAGAAATGTCATAATACTTATTTTTTTAGTTGACCCATTATCAACCATAACACTATTTATAAGATGTGAGTTAATTAAAGATTATAAAAATAAAGTCACATTTTTAAAATCATCATAAATAATCCCATTATGATTGAATGTGATTATGATTATTTTTAATTGTGTATCCTTAAGTGCACCAATAAGACCATCTATAGGATGAGACTCTTTAGTTTTATAAGCATAAAGAGTCATATGAGGAAGTGATTTTTAATTAATATGTACCTAAATATTGTTTTTGGTCTCTTGTGTGGAATTATTTGGAAACAAATTAGAGAATATATTAAGCTTTTTATTAGGTTATGCAATCAAATCATTCATAAGTATCTTAATATCATTGGACTAAATAAAAATTTCCTCAATTAGATCTTGTATCTTGTGCCTCAAATCAAATCACCTATTCATATAGTGTCCCTCACATCTATGATAATAAAAATATGAATTGATATATAACCCCTTAGGTAGTTCATTATCCATATCAACCTCCATTGATAGAGGAGATATATGATATTGTACTTGAGTATATTTTTTAATACCTTATGAAGAAGTTTTTATATTAAATTATACTTCCTTTTTCAAAGAGATGAAATTAAAATCCTATTAAGAGGTTGAGAAACCACTTTAATTTTTACTTTATCCTCATTCTTGGTATTAGTTTCCTTAGATTTGAAACTTGGTTTGTTTTGGAAGTTTGAAAAATGGTTGGAGGATTAGACCCATAATTTAGCTTATGCATGATAACCAACTTGAATTTTTGGTATTTAATTGTATGGCACATGTCATCAAAAGATTGAAAATATTTTAACATAACTAAATCATGTATATGATCAATTTTTTATTGAATATATCTTGAAATTTATTATCATTCATTGGATTTGTCATTTTAGAGAGCATAGTTTTATAACAAAACACATGATAACTAATGGACTTATCATAATTTAGCTTATTCATAATAACCAACTTGAATTTTTGGTATTTAATTATATTGCACATGTCATCAAAATATTAAAAATGTTTTAACATAACTGAGTCATGTATATGATTATTTTTTTCGTGAATATATCTTGCAATTTGTTATCATTCATTGGATTTTTCATTTTAGAGAGCATAGTTTTATAACAAAGCACATAGTAATTGATGGAATTATTAGGTCATTGATTAATTTTTTCCATTTGAGAATAAGGGACATTCTCAATGATATTGATAGAAACATATGCTAAATATTGATAAAAAAGGATTAAAAGCATGCATTAATTAGAATGGAAGATCATAAAACCATCACAAATCATAGTCCTTAAGACTCTAAAGAAAAAACTTGGTCAACAACTTATCATTATATGAATAATATAATAAATATACATGAAGGATCTAAGATGTTTTACATAAACTTTACCATCATATAGTGTAATCTTAGTTTCAAATAATCATGTAGGTAAAGCATATTAAAAAATATATGGGGACAATAGGTTGTGTAATAATGCTTAAGATTTAGTCTAAGGACCTTGTTTTTATTGATAAAACTTAAACTCAAGATAAAGAGTAATTTATGCAAGCGTTTGAGTAGTAGGCATATGAGATTGAGTAACAAGACCCATAATTTAGCTTATTCATAATAACCAACTTGAATTTTTGGTATTTAATTGTATGACACATGTCATCAAAAGATTGAAAACGTTTTAAAATAATTGCATCATGTATATGATCAATTTTTTCTTAAATATATCTTACAATTTGTTATCATTCATTGGATTTTTCATTTTAGAGGGCATAATTTTATAATAAAACACATAGTGACTCATGGAATTATTATGTCATTGATTAATTTTTTCCTTTTTATAAGTAGAATGAAAGATCATAGAACCATCACAAATCAATATAATCATTTCCATAATTAATATCCACATATATTATATTTTCCATTATGATTATGTGAAAATAAAAGAAAATTAGGAATCAGATCTAAACCCTAACACAATATAAATATTAAACCCTAAGAAAGAAACATTAAACTCTAATGGAGAAAGACATAGGTTTTTATATGCTCAATAAAAAGGTTAGTTTCACCAATTTTATTTATATTTAGGGGATCTACATAAAATAAAATTATTGAAAATTAGATTGTAAAAGATAATATGTTTACCATATAGATATACATGTCAAATAGAGATTTATTGCACTTACCAAATATAGAAAAGACCAAGAAAATAAGGAATATAAGGCACTTATATTAATTTTTTCATACATATTACTCAATTTATATGTCATAGTCCTCAAAATGAATCTGTAACAGGTCTATAACTATTTAGATCAAGAAATAATGTCAAAATTGCTTAGATGCTACTAGAAAAATCTAAAACACCTATGGCTTGGACCTATCCACTATTTTACAGTAGCATCCATGTTAATATCATTGGTTTTTTTACATATATGGATGTGCTTAAATTTTTAGAATATTTATAGATGTTTACTTTCATTTATTCTTTTGCACAAATCCTATGTTTTCCTATTTTCACACTGAACTCCTATCTCCACTTTTGACATAAAATTAAACTAAAAATGGGGGTTTAGAAGGATGGGTTCAACAAACATAGCCATTCCACACTAAGTGATTTATCATTTGATACATTTCAATACTTTGAACATGGCTTAAACCATGCATATTTATCCCACCTATATGTGTGTATGCTCAAACATGGACAACTAGGATGTAATGCAATGATTTATATTTTGACACTTGAAAACATGCAAATTTGACCTTGTATTACTGCTTAGAATTATATCGATTGATCCTTTGAATGATTTGGATGTGTATTCCTTATTATCTAAAGTATCAAATGTGTACCAATATATTTCTCAATGTGTATGCAAAGTAGTGACAAAGTTAACCCATATACTAAGACATTTAAATCTTTGAAATTCCCACCATAACCAACATTTAATATAGGCTAAATCTGTCCCAAGGAAGATGTTTGAATTTTAAAAATATCTATTAAGTATCCATAGACAATGGTGGTAAAGGTATATGCATGCAATAACTACCAACATCTGATTATTGCTAGCACTATCCAAAGATGCAAAAAATAATGGTTTGGAATATAGTGACACTCTACTTAGGATTGTATAGGGTTATGACATAGACTATGGTTATCCTATATATTAATGATAGAAAATATGGTGGGCCAAAATAATAGATGGGTAAATGGGTCGGGTATTTTTTTCATAAGATTTAAATTTGTACACACAAGTCATGATTGTCAAATATGTGTCAAAATTGATGTCACCAAATCTCTAATACCAAATTTTTGTCTACAGGTAAGAAATGTAATTCATATTCAAATAATATAAAAATTAACCAATGAGGGCACAATTTAAATTAAAAATAAATGTAGTAAAAAATGAGTAATTTTGTAACTTTAAGTCACCAATACTTCCCAACTATCAAATGGTGTAACCTAGAGATAATCAGTTAAATTAAATATATTTACAATTATGCTTACTTTTATCCTATTACTAGGAGCAACATTAAAATCATGAAAAAAATATTACATTACTATTGAAGGTAGTGCAAGTGATTAGAAAAAATACTAATCTTTACACATATACACATATTAATCCTACACCCACAAGGGCATAAAAACTATAATTAGTTACAAATTATAATACAATTATATCCCATTCAAGTCACTACAATAGTATCATGGACATGATTAAAATATGTGCATATAGATATACCTACAGATAAAACTTAAGTGCATAATGGGGGCATTATACAAATGCAAAATCTTAGATCAAATAGATATTAAGGTTATTGAGTTTAGAATGTGTCACCCATACATGTGCTAAAAATATTTAATGTAAAAAAATTAACATTTCCGTCACCTACAAGGATATATAAAGACACATCACATCAAATTTCAATGAATAAACACACTTCATAATATATTCATAGTAATTTATCAACTATAGGGGCATGATATTTATGTATGTTATCATTACTATATCTCACCCTCCTAAGGGACATTTCATTCATATTTTAAGCCATACTAATTTTCCCCAATTTTTATCAACCTTGGAGAACATGTTAATTATGTATGTTGTCAGTATTCTATCTTACTCCCCTGGCGAACATATTATTCATATTTTTTAAAATGCTAGTTTGTCCTAATTACTATCAAATATGGGGGACATGTTACTTATGTATGTTCTCATTACTATATCTCACCTACTTAAGGGGAATTTTATTCATATTTTTGGCCATGTTAGTTTTTCCAAAATTTTATCAATTGTGGGTGGACATTTTCCTTATGTATGATATCATTACTTTATATGGCCCATCTAGGGGCATGTTTGTCACATGGGATGTACTAATTACTTCCATTTTCAAAATATAGATTTACACTATCTATTATGGCATGACTAGATGCTAATTTAGAATTTGAATGATATGATAATTGAAAAAATACAAATAAATTTCCATATTTTTCGATAATAACAAGATTTGGCTAAATTATTTTTCTAGTATACGAGGGGAAATTTTCAATTACATATATTTTAGATAATAACACAACAAGTAAATTATTTTTCAAAGAATATGGTGTGATTAACATGTTTATTTTGGTATGAGTAAATATATCAACAAGGTCTTCATCCCTCACCTCAAAATTGGGACATATATAGAGGAATTTTAAAAATCAAGATGGGATGAAATGACTGAATATGAACTCAATTATCTACCTCCTTGATCAAGAAGTGGATTGGGTACTAGTGACTCCCAAAAGAGTGTCTTCGCTACTTTTCATACATTTTTTTAAAGTCTAAGATGTGTGCATCAGTCATTAGTGGTTCCCATGAGAAAGTGTTAGGATATATTTTAAACATATATAAAAATTATAGTAATGGAAAAATTATGATGGCATTTTAGGGAAATACAAAAAATGTGTATTCATTCCTATGATCTATTTTGAAAAATTTCAAATTCAAAATTTCAAAATTAAAATATGTCAAGATTTAACATGAAAATGATATAACATTGAATATATGTGTTTATATGGACATTAATCACAAATACATAATTCTCTTAAAATAGTGTATATGGACATAACACAAAAAGCTTCATCTCCTCCTCTATAAGGAAAGTCAAGGTACACACATGAATTTAAATGGTGTTTTTACTATTATATATGTTGCATCACCTCATATGCACCTAAATGTAGAATAATTATGTAGACACTTAAATTTTTTATAAATATATTTATTATAATACTTATAGTGTAATTTTTTATATATGGATATTTTCCTCGATTCAATGGATTGGTAGCACATTATTGGTCTTGGTATACCCCCATATTTTATGTGTAACCTCATATTATGTTCATTATTTGTTTTATTATATTCATATAGTGATTGGAATTTAGGTATCCATTTGTATTGACTTGATTGGTCTCACTATTCATCCTATAACCTGATTACACTTAACACTTTCTTTAGAAAAAACCATGTCTATAAATGTTTCCATACCTCTACAAGTATTTTATTTTTGTATATCTTACAGGCCCATTAGACCTACCCATTTTTTTGGAGAGTTTTAAATGATGTCATGGAAGTTTCCTTTTGAGTGGATGAAGTGCCTTGATAGTCTAAGTGACAATGATAAAGTGTGTAAAGTGCTTGTCCTAGTATGCTTGAAGAAGTCTTGGTTGATCTTCAGAGTTTGACTGATTTGAGTTGATTAGGGATGAGTCTAAAGTATTGAGAATGTGAAATTAGTCCTTTCATAGGTTGATAGTGATTATATATCTTATGTGCATAAGTGGAATTCATCTGGTAGTCCATAGTTTTCATCTAGACATTTTGGGTCTAGTGACAGAAAATATGAGTAAGAAATTTGATGACATCACCATTGCCACATGTGGATGAGTCAGGGGGAGTTGGTCATATGGTTATGATAAAATTTATGCTTAGTTGATATGAACTAAATTTTAGGTCATACGATGAAGTGAAACATAAGATATGCTAGTGCAAAGTTGGGCTCCTAGGTAGTTTGATAGTATTTTCCTATACTTAGCCAAATTTGTAATGTGGCAAGAAGATTCAAGTAAACATATTGATATAGTCATGTTTTACACATGTGATAGTTTAAATAAAATTTAATCATATGGGTTTGTTAAAAAATTTTCTTAGTTGATATGCACTAATTTTTAGATCATGTGATAAAGCATGATAAAAGATATGCATGTTCAAAGTTGGCCTCTCAGGCAATTTTTGACATAGTTGGCTCTGTGGCAGAAAAAATTTGAGTGAGTAGATTAATGGCATTATATCTCACAAAAAAGAGGGTTCCAAGAGTAGTTTTACACATGGTTGGATTATCCTATGTGAGGAGATCATATGGTCTAAATTTTAGATCATGCATCTAAATCACAACAAAAGTTATTGTGTTCCAAAGTTGGCCTTCTAGGCATATAAGTAATGGTCCCCATACATAGTAATTTTTACATGATGAGATGGAGATCCAATGGTTCATATGATTTTTTACATATAGATATATGATGCATATTAATTTAAATGAGTCAAAGTGTTTAATGATTAAACTGAGTAAATATTGAGTTCATTATAAAAGGATCAATGGAGCATGTTTGTTTTAAGATGTTAGGAAGCAATGAGATGAGGATAAGTGTTCATTGTTTAACATTGAGTAGAGATAAATATTGAGCTTCTTCCAAGGATAAATTATGAAAATATGTTCATATATATAGAGATAAATGGTGTGTATTGAGTGAGATGTTTTCAAAGTGTCTAATGTTTAACACAGATAAAGACTAAGCTATGTAGAGGAGATCGATAGTGCGTGTTGAGTCAATATTACAAGATTACATAAGATGAGGTCAATTGTTTAAGGTTTAACATTTTGGAATTGGTGAAATATGAGTTAAAGTTTAGAATAAATCAATGGTTCATGATTAATCTAAGCATCAAGGACATGAGATGACATAGTAGTGGTTGATGTTTAATTGTGACCATTTGTATTTGAATATTTGATTTTAACAAAAGAAAAAGTAGTGATATGTATTTTGGCTATAAATTTTGATCCAAGATGAATTTTTTCATGGGGTAAAAAGAGAATTAATAGAGGAATATAAGGAAAATATTTCAATATATATTTTAAGATATAAAATTATGTGCAATCAAAGTTATGAAGGTCTAAATTTGACTGTGTTTTTGTATTTGCTCTACAAGTAACATGAGAAGATTATTTATGCTTATTTTGATGTTGTTCAGATGTTTTATGATGTCATAACTATTATAAATTATTATGGATTCATTTTGGATAATTTTTATGATATTTAGATGTTTGACCAATTGATATTCTATATGAACAAAGATGTAGAAATTGACTATGTTTGTTGGATGCGGTAGTTTGAGTGACCATCTTGCAGAGGTAAGTTGAAGGTGTTCTGAGCAGAGTTGAAGAAGAAAATGAGCATGGAGATATTATATAATTATATAAGGTTTATGATAAGTCATTTTTTTAAATTATATTACTTTGATTAGATATGGAAAGTCAAAATAGCTTGACTATATTTTGATTGTATATGACTAGTCTGAGTGGTCATTTTGTGTATGTTGTTTTGAGTGCTTAAAACATGTGTTGATGTGTCTAGAGAAAATAGGGGAATAGATATGGTATTTAAGGGTTCATAAATGTGATATAATAATATGTATATGTGAAATATTTGAGTAGTTGGTCCAAAAGTTTGAGATTGTGTTTTCTATGTATGAAGACCTGAAGAGCAAGGAGACCTAATTGGCAGGTTCAAGTGTGAAGTTGGTGTTCTAGGTGGCATGAGATCATGTGAGAGTGATAAAGGGGATATTAGATATATTTTAGATGTATTTAAATCATTTATAAGGGATTAAGGTAGTCCAAGTAGTCTCATATATAACATGTGAGTATTAAGGCCTAATGGTTTTAGGTCTTACCAAGACCTAATAGTGGTTTGGGGGTAATGAGACATTAGCTGACCTATGGAGTATGTGGTTCTTACATGTAACATGTATAATAACATATTTTAAAGGTAAAATAAGTATGGCAAGCATCTTATCTGATCAATATGGGTTATACCAAGAGTATGGTATAAGTACAAGGTCTATTTGGCCTATTTGTTCTAGTTGTGCATGTGTAGAGACATGTAAAGGAGAGAACCTTTGAAAGAGAAGGTACAGGTAAATGAGGACCAATAAAGAGTGAATAAGATAAAAAAAAATATTGTCTAATAAATGTTATTAAGGTGATCACATAGGTCATTGGACCTAATAAGCTTAGAAGAGGTAGAATGGTTGAATATGCTCAAGAGGCTGTTTGAGAGAGTGTGTATGGTGAGCGAAGGTAAGGTTATGGTTGTGTGTGACCAATGGATGGGTTGAAGGGTAGATAAGGTTGATGATAGTGTGTATGACCTATAGGTCATATTTTTATATGTTATAATAGTGCTCTTGTAGTTTGAGGATATGTGAAGAGGTCTGAGTGTGCATATGAGGATAGTTTGAGTGAAGAGGGAAAGAGATTGTAGCATGCCTATGTAAGAGGCCTATATGAGATAGAAAGGGATTTTGTGAATGGATTAGATAATTAGAGATACATCATTTGGTGTTGAAGACATTATTTCTAAGGTGAAGGTTTTCACTTCAAAGAAGGGTCTAAAGGGCTTGATCTTCCTTAGGGGTAGTTGTTCCTTATGAAATAGGTGTTTCACTAAAGGCCTTTGGTCAGGAGGATTTATTCAAGGTTTTTTAGTCTAAAGGAGTTGACCAGTATCTTATTTTTAATTTATTATAGGACAAGTAGTACATGTGTTGTAGGCTTGAGAGTGGGTTTTATTCCCCATGAGGGTTTCCCATAGGAACTATGTGTTATGTTTTTGATTTTGTGTATGTATTGAATGAATGAGCTCTCTTGTTAATGTTGATTTATAAAAGTTGACATATGATAATTGTTTAATAGTTTGAAAATATTAAAATTTAAATTAAAATATTTTGGCTCATTGATTCACCCCCCCTCAGTGATTATACCTATAATAATTGGTATCATAATTTGGAGGAAGATTAACAACTTGAAGGAGATCCTAAGTAGGTACAAAGATGGCTAAGTGGTTGAAGAAAGAGAATCAACAATGGAAGGTAGTGATCAAGGTAATTAAAAAATAGATATGTAATTTGAATAAATATGTCAAAGAGGATGAAAAGGTTATTAATGACCTCAAGGTTCAGCTATAAGATTCTATGACAAGTTTGTGTTCAAAAGAAAAGGACATCATGTTTGACAAAGAAACTTAAAATAAAAGTAGAGAAGATGAAAATGAGGAAGAATAAGTTGATCTAGAAGTTGAACTCATGAGTGCACTTGGTGAACTAAAATATTAGAAGAAGAGGAATAATAAAATGAGGATATGATCGAATGTCATGAAGCACAAGTTAGTTCTTTTGACAGAATTTTGATAAAGAAAGCATGTAGATTAAAGGATGACATGGCTAAAGAAGCTAATGGGGATAAGGAGACTATCCAAGTTCTTAGAGGTCAATTAATGGATATAATTTCAAGTATGATAGATAAAGAGGATGAGAGAATCTAATTGAAAACCAATATATATTCATTTAAGGATGAGAATGAACTTGTTATAGTCAATTTGGATAAGCTTGAAAAGAAGCGTGAGAAACCTGAGTATGTCAATGAGAATGTAACCTTTGAAAGTAATGCAAGAAGGTTTGTTAGATAGACAAATAATTTAAGGTATGCTATTTTATTCCATGGTGATTTTTATATATGTAATAAGTATGGTCATAAAGCTAAGTACTGTAGAAGGAAGTCAGTCAAGTATGGACATTCATGGAGCCTTGGAAGAAGGAACAATTGGTCATGGAGAAGTCATAACTCAGATTAATCAAGAGCAAAGAAGGAATCACATATGAAGAAGATACAAGACTGCCAAGAGAATTTGTCTTTTGTTTAGATAGAGTAAGAAGATCATAATCATCATCAAGCAAAAGGTATGAATGATCTTGCTTGTTTTAGTTGTCATAGAGTTGGTCACATTACTAAGTATTACAAGAATGGGTTGAATGAGTTCCCAAAGTAAAATAAGGTGTATGGAGCTTTTAGTGTGTAAGGAAGAGGTCATAAATGGGCATGGAAAACTAAGCCTATTAGAAGAGATTAGAATGATACCAAAAATGGTTTGTTTGCCATGATTGACATGAATTAAAGTCAAGAGTTTCTATTGACAACATTTATTGACAAATCTGAAGAAAAGAATGAATTTAAGGATTCATTAAAATTTAAGTAAGACTATAGGTCAGATGATGTTATGAAGATGTGGGAGTCTCTAAATTTTTGGGACTTTTAGTCTCTCTATGTAAAAGGGGTGTCTCTCTCTAAGCTTCAAGGAGACATTTTATAGAAAGAAGAAGCATGGTGGTGTTGGTTAGGTCTTGATTGATGCTGAAAGATAAAAAAGGTCATGAGAAGATGTGTGGGATTACTATGAAGGAATTTTTTGATTAGCAGACCTATGTGTCATGTTTTCTCTCAATTTTTGAATAACTATCCCAAAGGATGAAAGATAGTGACTTGAGGGTTTGATGTCTACAAACCTTAAGGTGTGTATTCATGATGCTAATGACTCAGTATGGCCTTAAGGGAAAGTAAGCCTAAAATGGGTTAAAATAATTCAATGTTCCAAAAATTATGGAGAATTAAATTTTGGTATAATAGTGTGTGATGGTTGTCTTTAGGTGTGCAAGAAGTTTTAGAAGTGGGCATTGACTAGAAGGAGGTTTGTTGACCCTGTTTGTTTTTGAGATTCTAGGGTTATGGGATTTGATAGAAAAGTGGTTTTCCTTATGATTTGAGGTTTGAGGATTATTAATAAGTTTAATATGCCAAATTTTTTTTCAAAAAAAGATTCATAGAGATATGAAGGTTTGTTGTTTTTAGGATACTCATGTTTTTGTCAAGATAGAGGCCTAATTAGCTAGTAGGTTTATGAAGGAAGTATGTTGTAGAGGATGATCTCGTGATAAAAATTGGTGTGATTGAGGGGTAATATTATAGTGATCTATATATTAAGTTTTAGGTCTTGAAGATGTGTTTACTAAAATTTGTGGGCTCTACAAGTTCTAGGTAGGGCTACAAGGAGACTAGACATGCATAGTAAGAAGAAAAATGTTTTTTGATTAGTTTATACAAAATAAAAAGGTATGAATATTTAAAGGATAGTTATAATGTTTTTTAAATCATGTTTCCTTTTTAGGGAGTGGCATAAAGTTCTATTGGTGGTCCTTGAGGTGGTTTGAGAGAGAAGGTTGGTAAACCTGTATGGTAGTTCTTCATGGTGTATGGAGATATGAAGATGCTCAAGAGGTTAAATTGCTCATAAATATTAGGGGGAGTACCTATTAGATTTTTTATAGTGATTTCCATTATATTTTTGTATTTTTTTGTATTATTTATTCATTATTTGTAGTGTTTGGTTGAAGAGAGTGTTGGCATGGAAGAAGTGGAAATTGTCAAGGCAAAGAAGAGGTAGACTCAAGGCAAGGGGGAAATTTTATCATATTTATAAGGTGTTCCTTTCCTATTTATGGTATTTTTAGGTCCTCATGATTAGTTGGTTTCCACTTTGTCATTGTGTCAAATGGGGAGAAAGTTCCTATTGTGAGAGTACTTGAAGAGAGAGAGGGAATGTGAGCTGTATATTGTTATATGATGGGTGTTGGAATAAAAAAAAGGGGGAGATCATTAAAGATTTTTCAATAATGTCAAGGAAATTTATTATTGAGTAGACTAAGTTCCTTGATAGTCTAAGTGACAATGACAAAGTGTGTAATGTGTTTATCCTAGTATGCTTGAAGAAGGTTTTGTTGATCTTTAGAGTTTGACTGATTTGAGTTAATTAAGGATGAATCTAAAGTATTTATCATGTGCAAGGGGTCCTTTCAGAGGTAAATGGTGATTATAGATATTGTGTGCATTAGTGTAATTCATTTGGTAGTCCATAGTTTTCATCTAGACATTTTGGGTCCAATGACAACAAATTTGAGTAGGCACTTTACTAATGTCACCATTGCCACATATGGATGAGCCAGGGGGAGTTGGTCATATGGTTGTGATCAAATTTGTGCATAGTTAATATGTGATAAATTTTAGGTCATGAAATAAATCACAACATAAGATATTCTAGTGCAAATTTGGGCTCCCAGTTAGTTTGACAATGTTTTCCCATACTTAGCCAAATTTGCAATGTGGCAAGAAGAGCCAAGTAAACATATTTATATAGTCATATTTTTCATGTTTGAGTTTCAGGAAAAGTTGATTAGATGGGTTTTTTTAGGTTTATGCCTATTTGATTGAAAATAATTTTTAGACCATGCATAAAGTGTGACAAAAGATATGCATGTTCAAAGTTGGCCTTCCAGATAATTTTTGATATAGTTGGCTATGTGGTAAAAAAAATCTGAGTGAACAGATTAATGGAATTATATCTCACATGATAGAGGTTTATAGGATAATTTTGAAACATGGTTGGATTATTATATGTGAGGAGATCATATGGTCCAAATTTTAGATCATTCATCTAAGTGCATCAAAATTTATTATGGTCCAAAGTTGGCCTTGTAAGTAGATAAGCAATGGTCCCCATAGTCATTTTTGCATGATGTTAAAGATCACGAATATATGGAGATCCAATGGTTCATGGGGGTTAAAAATATATATTTATAGTGTATGGTAATAAAAATGGGTCAAAATTTTTGATGCTTAAACTGAGTAAAGATCAATCTCCTTATAAAAGGATCAACGAAGCATGTTTGTTCCAAGGTGTTAAGAAACAAAAAGATGAGGATAAATGTTCATTGTTTAACATTGAGAACAGATAAATATAGATATTATTATAAGGATAAAAAGTGATTATATTTTCATAAAAATAGATATAAATTGTGTGCATTGAGTGAGATGTTTTTAAGGTGTCCAATGTTTAATATAGATAAAGACTGAGCTATGTATAAGAGATCAATGGTGCGTTTTGAGTCAATTTTGTAAGATTGCACAAGATGATGTCCATTATTCAAGGTTTAACATTTGGGTATTGTTGAAATATGAGTTAAATTTAAAAAAATATTGATGGTGCATGATTAATCTAAGTAGTGAGGACACAATATGATTAAATAGTGTTCGATGTTTAACTATGATTGTTTGCATTTAAATATTTAATTGTAATAAAGGAAAAAATAGTGCTCTATATTTTGGATATAAATTTTGATATAATATGAATTTTATAATGGGGTAACAATATAATTTATATATAAATCCAAGTTACATATGGAAATATAGATTTGAAGATCGAAAACTATGTACAATCAAAGTTATGAAGGTCAAAGTTGAATGTGTTTTCATATTTGCTCTTCAAGTAACCCAAGGAGATTATTTATGCTTGTTTTGATGTTTTATGATGTCATAAATATTGTAAATTACTTTGGACTCCTTTTATATTATTTTTATGATATTTTTTGGTTTTAAAAATCAATATTCTATATGAACAAATATGTAGAAGTTGAATGTGTTTATTGAATGCACTAGCAGTTTGTGTGACCATCTTGTAGAGGTAAGTTGAAGGTGTTATGAGTAGATTTGAATAATAAAATGAGAATGGAGATGTTATATAATTATCTAAGGATTATTATAATTAATTGGTTTTCATGATATTCCTTTTATCAAATATGGAGAGTCAAAATAGCCTGACTATATTTTGACTGTATATAACCAGTTTGAATGGTCATTTTGTGTATGTTATTTTTAGTCCTTAAAACATGTGTTGATGTGTCTAAAGCACATTGAGGTATATATAAAGTATTTAAGGGTTCACCCATGTTATATAATCATATGGATATGTGAAATATTTGATTATTTGGTCCAGAAGCTTGAGACTATGTTTTCTGTGTATGAAGACCTAAAGAGCAAAGAGACCTAATTGGTAGGTTCAAGTGTGGAGTTGGTGTTTCAAATGGAATAAAATAATATGAGAGTGATAAAGGGAATATTATATATATGTTTTATTTATTAAAAACATTGGTAAAGGATGAATGTGGTCCAAGTAGTCTCATATGTAACGTGTGAGTATGAAGGCCTAATGGTTTTAGGTCTCACTAAGACCTAATGATGGTTTGGGGGTAATGAGGCATTGGCTAACCTATGGATTATGTGGTTATTACATGTAACATGTATTATAACTTATTTAAAATTTGGAATAAGTGTGTCAAGCATCTTGGCTAACCAAGATGGGTTATATCAAGAGCATGGTATAAATACAAGGTCTATTTGGCTTGTTTGTTCTAGTTGTGCATGTGTGGAGACATGTGAAGGAGATAACATTTGAAAGATAAGGTATATGTTAATTAGGAACATAAAAGAGATAAGAGGATCATATATTCTTATTTTATCAAGGTGATGAAGGTGTTCACATAGGTCAATGGACCTAATAAGCCTAAAAGAGGTAAAATGGTTGAGTATGCTCAAGAGGCTATTTGAGAGTGTGTATGGTGAGTGAAGGCAAGGTTAAGGCTGTTTGTGCCCAGTGGATGAGTTTAAGTGTATATTAGGTTGATGATTATGTGTATGACTTTTAGGTCATATTTTTAATGTCAGAATAGTGCTCTTATAATTTGAGGATATGCAAAGAGGTCTAAGTGTACATATGAGGATAGTTTGAGTGAAGAGGGAGAGAGATTATGGAATGCATATGTAAGAGGCCTATATGAGATAGATAGGGAGTTTATGAAAGGGTTATATAATAATGATATTCATCATTAGGTTTTGAAGACCTTAGTTCTAAGGTGGATATGTTCACTTCAAAGGAGAGTCTAAAGCACTTGATCTTCTTTAGGGGCAGTCGCTCCTTGTAAAGCACAAGTTTCACTAAAGGCCTTTAGTTAGGAGGATTTGATAAAGGATAATTTGTATAAAGGAGATGATCAGTATATTATTTTTAACTTATTATAGGACAAGTAGTCCATGTGTTTTCAGCTTGAAAGTGGGTTTTATTCCTCATGAGGGTTTCCCACAGGAACTATGCGTTATGTGTTTGATCTTGTGTATGCATTGGATGAGAGAGATCTTTTGTTAATGTTTCTTGATAAAAGTTCATATATGTTGATTTTTTAATATTTTTAAAGGATTTAAATTGAAATTGAAATATCTGGGCTTACTGATTCACCCCCCCTCTTAGTGATTGTACCTCTAACACTTTTTTTATGCTTGTTTGGCCCAATGTTTTAGTTTATTTCCTATTGATGTCATCTTTCACGACATTATGTCTTAATTTAAATTAAGGTAAGGTTATATATATAAGGGTACTAAAAATTATTCAATGTATGATAGATGAGGAGATAAATCATAAAAAGGACAAGGATCAAATATATTAAAACATTCCTCAAATCATTCATATCACTATTACTTCATATTTCAAGACATCTTATACAAAATTAAATATTAGGAAAAATAAATTCTAGTTTTATATCCACTTAGGGAAAGGATGTTGAAGCCATACCTTAACTCTTCATTAAAAAAAAATGAAATAAAAGGGTTCTAATTCTTAACATGTGGGATATGAATATTAAAACTTCACTTGGATGGTAATTCAACCCAACTTGTTCTCCCTTGTTGTATTTTGAGGTAATATATCCATGAAAAGCTATATAATAATGAAAGGATTCAAAATTTCTATACATTTTCCCCCACACATCTACTAAGTGAAAAAATAGTCACAATTAAGCAGACACAGTTCAAAGGATCCTAAAAATCTAAACTAAAAAAACTATGTAGATGCACCTAAAGGCATAGGGCCAAAAAATGAAGTGGTCAAGCTTGTTGATACCAAGTTTGGGTGAAACATGATTTTAAAACTATGATTTCATATATAAATATTATGTAGGTACATAAATTCAATAGAAAATAAAATATAGTCAACAAATTTAGAATATAGATCACATTTTTAGGATAGTCAAGGTGTGATCATTTCTTAACTTCTTTGTCAATTCATTACTTTAATTTAGCTTAAATTTGTGACACTTTAGGATTCTTTCCATTAATTATCCTACTAGATATTTACAATTTTTATATTTCACTTTTACATTCTTAGATTTATTTAATTTCAAATTTATATACGTATTTTGTGTAAAAAACATAATTAAGGTAAACAATACCATGCACATGTCCATGAGTACACCATGGTTAATAACCCATTCCCACAAAAATATTAGAACAATGGTCATGTGTCTAGTATATTCCTTATCGTATATGTTCAAGTGATTTATAGGATTAGTTTCTCTTGGGAACACTTGAAACATCCTTTACTCATTATTATGTATAAAGTTTATGGATAAATATTTATTTCATGTTTTCAAACTTAGAAAGTAAGTTTGGTGTGCTTCCCACCATTATGTGGAGTACTATGGAATGTTTATAAAAATATTGCAAACTAATATACCTTCTTTGGAAAACATGCCTCTAGATTATGTGCATAAGAATTTATGCATTTTATGCCATCATATTTGAGTATATTCCATAATTTTAGTTTACTAAGTATTTGGGTAGCTTCCTTAATATTTGGGTATCGTGAGTAACCTTTGCAACCCACTTCTTTGTTAACTTCCTGACCAATCTTAACCTAGTATTCCTTGGTTCAAACCTAAACATATCCATCCTAATGGAGATAAAAATCCCTTTATTCACATTTTTACATGTCCTTGTAATCACTTAATATTATTATCGCTTCCATAATTTATATTTTGAATATTTATGCTTGACATTAATGTACCACTTTTCCATTTTATCTCACCATAATCCTATGGATATAATTACTCATTTCCTTGCATAGTAATGTTGTAGATATTATTTATCTCCTCCTAATAATTCATGATCTCCACATATTATTAGACATATTTTTTATTAAAATGGATTATCACCCTTTTAGTTCCATCTTTAAAATTCATGGAACATTTCTTGTAGATCATACCCACCTTATTTTCACAACACCACAACCTTCCCATTAAAGCATGGTTTCTATCTACGTATACCTACTCAATAATATCAAAGTCAAACTTGAATTTATCTCCAATTATGGTCAAATTTTTACCCTTCAAGACTCCCAATGTTCTCACCTTTGAGTTATATACCATAAACAACATATTAGTAGGAGTTAACCTAGGACTTACAATCTTCTATCACAAATCGTATGTTAAAATGTTCACTTATGTGACAATATCAATCCATATGTTATGACTTTTCTAATCATTTATAGAATAATAAATGGATACATCCTATATATACTACCCATTCTTTTTAACATGAACTTATTTCATTTTTACTAGGGCATAATCATGTGCATCCTCCATACTAGTCTTCATCCAATCCTTTACTAATGAAAAAATTCCCTATATCTTTAGCATGGGAAAAAATTACTTGATATCTTCAATTTCAATTTCATATGAATACTTGTGCTCATGTATCTCTTATATTTAAATTAAAATCCTTGGGCATGCACAACTCTTGAATATTATACATAATATCTCACACATCATACAATATTTGCTTATCCACCAACACATTTGATTAGTCTAATATAGAAACTCATTGCTTTCATGATATATCCTATTTTATATAATACATATTTATATATCAAGCATAAAATTCTCCCCTTGTGTTGATGTTTACCTTTGGGATTGTACCTCCATTATGTGTAATTTAGTTTACTTCCTAATTCTCACAACTGTGCATAACTCAAATATTCCATGCATCCTTTAATTCCATATCATTTTTAGGATCTTATGATAGGTATCTATAAAATCCTTCAAATTATTTCCTTGATTATAATTATGACAAGTGGATTGTTTTATATATTCCATATTGTATTGATATGTCCCCCCTCATTTGAAACAAGTTCCTTGGAAACTATTTATATGTCTTTCATCATCTCATATTTCATAATTCTTACCACTCTAACCTTTTCTTGTTGAGGTGGTTGATTGTGTGTGGAATTTTTTTTTTGAGATGGTTAAAACCCTTTACCCCTAAAATTATTATCTCATAAATGATGTAAAAGGTTACTATGTCATGGGTTTGAGTGTTGTTGATTTTAAACCACATTACTTTGACTTGCTTGTTCTTATAAACCATCACACAACTCTTTATTTTGTGGTGTCTTATCACACTTGAGTATATGCAATAAAATATTTCACCTATCTACATGTGTATTTGTTCTTTGTACTCCCTCAATTTAAAAATGTTTTCACCATATTCCTTTCAATGACTTATATGAACATTCATAGACAACATCTAAAATTGAATAACCATATTTGAAATTTGAGCCTTAAAAAATGGAACCACTATAGCATCAAAGTTCCCCATATTCAAAGCATGATATTGAATGATTCCATCACATTGATGAGCAAATTAATGACCATATATCTTAAAAATCTAACTAGATTCCTCCATTAAACCACTACCAATGCTACATCAGATGAATCTCAAAAGATAACTTATATTTAAATATATTTAAAAATTCATCATATGCATGCACACTCTCAATAACAACTTGTTTAATCTCATTACAAGAATAAATTATTTTATTCTCAAACTCTTTGAATTGGAAATTCCTCATGAACATAATATTGAACTAGTGTAAATCCATTATAGTTTGACTTAGATCAAACTTATTGTACCACACATGTTCATGATCCATCACAGTCATGAAAACCTAAATCAATTTAATCTTGGCATAATCACTTCCTTTGTGTACCATATAATATCACACTCATGAATGTGATATTTTTGTTCTTGAATATCATGGTACTATAACAACTTCATTGATATCTCATAGTATATTTTTTAGATATTGTGCCTATGCACCACTTCCAATAGTTATACTTCAAATTATACTAAGTGTCTTGCCCATAATTCCATGCATACAAACTATTGGTTTTCATCTATAGACATTCCCATTGAAATATATATATTTTATACTAACCCCAAATATTGGTGCACACATTTTTATAATCACACTTAAAAAATCATAGTGTATGATCTCTTTTGATCAACCATACTTTTACACTATAAATGCACATATTGCACTAGCTTGCATAACATATCTCAATAAATATGATGCACACAAGCATTATATATAGTAAAAATTATATTTTATACCTCCCAAAATTTTTATCATCATCCAATCCATTTTAGATTCACATTCTTCTTCATAAACTGATTCTCCTCCCTTAGGGATTTTATACTATGCATCATGTCTTCCTTCTTGGAGTGATTATCATATCCTCATTAGGTATATCATGTTCCCTCTCCACTATACACTATTTTTATGGAATTCATATGAATTATTTTCCCTTTCCTAATGGAGTCCATAATTTTTATCTTCTCTTCCCTTTTCATAGAGTCATCTATCATTCACTTTTATTATGCTAAGTCTATCTCTTCTCTATTTACTCATTATTAACCCTTAGATGATGCAAAGATTATCTAACCATGGTCAAGGTTTAAAAAAAATAATCTTTCTCCAACAAAAAATTATCCACACATTCTTATAGTTTATAAAATCCTTACAAAGAGGGTCCCAATAATGGAAACAAACTTTTATGTTCTTAACTAATCTATCTTAAGACCCTATGTAGCCTAGATCATGATTAAAATATAAAATAATACTTATAGTGTTATTATATCACCTAATCCTCAAGAATTAATTACTCACATAACATATATCAAGAGAACACTAGGAATCCCATTGATAAAAAAGATATAAATATAGATTTACGAAAAAAAGAAACTCATCCAAACCCTATCATTTACTTTAGAAAATAAAACCTCAATATCATTAAAAATTCAAATATAATGTATTGAAAAAATGTGTTTATTTCATTTTATAAATAATAATTATATAGGATTTGGTGAATTCAATAATTAAAAAGACACTCAAATATTAATTTACCCTCCTATTACTTAATCTTGAATAACTAGTCACTCACTTGAGGTGTATAAAAAAAAAATACCTCATTATGAGAATTGAGCATAAATACACACACATACAACATCCTAAACTAAAAATCAAAGGTCTAATACATCATTCATGTACATAAATATTAACAACATAAAATTCACAACATATATGAATTTTATGTTTTCATTCATGTATTCATATCATGATATAATCAATGTAGAATAGATATTCATCATAAATTATATAGATATTACAAATCCTTCATAGCTAATTGTAATTATCTAAACCTTAATTTTATCCTTTGATATCCTTATTCACATAAAAATCATGTGAAAAAATTGCATGTCACAAATGGGAGCTCAAGGCATATATTTATACTTTTCTTAGATCCACTAGATCCATTTCAATTATCTCCCCTATCCATATATCATTATAACTATCTACACATATTCAGAATACCTAGTTCTATATGCATTGAATTTATCCATGTAGTGGCACATTCCTTTTCCATTATATCATATTATTATCCAACCTGGGTCTACCCTATGCCATCCATATCCTTTCTATCTATATTTTTCCACTTGTCAACATCTCCTTATACAAGTGGTTTTTTCAGTTTGATGTGTCTTATATGGCCCCACACATTGATCATCATAGATAATGTGGTAACTTCATATATGTGTGATATTATGAATGTTATACTTATAAAAGTTATCAAGGATATTAAAAATGTCTCACTCATGCATCAAATCTTGAGTGAGATTGTATACTTACATTAAACATAATTTTAAGGTCAATAATACCCAAAACTACACTTATTTTTACTTAGACAAGTTATTACTGGACTCTATTGGAGATCAATTTATCTCATACAAAACCAACACATATAAAAGCTTTTCCTACAATTATTTAAAAATTTGATCCCATTAATCAATCATTCACATTACATTTAACACTATTTTTTTTCATTTTATTTAGAAGAGTTTTTAAGACTTATTCATTTCCCTAGATGATATTATATGTAGTGAGTATGGTATTTTTGAAACTCTTATACTTTTGATAATCAATGTGCACAACTTCTTATTCTACCAAAACCTTATCTTACAACCCCATGAATTCCAAGTCTAGATCCTTACAATTTTTATCTATCTCAATTTTTTGGGATTACACTTATGTAAAATTGTTATTTCCTAGATTATCTAATATTTTAATGGAGTCCATTAGTTTATTTCATCATTTCCTCTCTAATATCTTCAAATTATATTTTTATCTCTTTGAGTCTTTCTTATTCAACAAGTTCTTCCTATGTTTGCATTACATAAAATAGGTAATTTAAAAACATATTTTCTCTAGGGGTGATTTATAAACCATATCAACTTCCCCATATATTTGTGGTCACTCTACCTCCACCAAGGTTAAAAACTATGGATTTCACCTTTATAGTTCTTTAGCATCTCATGGTCCTTACTCATTTGTTATTTTATACCATATTAAATATGATATCCTATGATATATATTTTCATCACCTTTATGGATAGCTTTGCTAAAGATAGTATGATTTTTTTGTTTTTGTCTATCTCAAATCATCCATATTGATCTCTCCATATTTATTATCATCATACTTTACATCTTATACCTTATCCTTTCACCTTCACAAACACCTTCACATGGAGTTTAAACTTAGGAAACTACATACGAATTTCCAAAATAACATCTAATGTTTTCATAAATCTTGTAAATACATTATCTCACTAATATAAACCCATAAAAAATAATGTTGATTCAATTTAAATATAGGGAATTACATCCCTTGTTATATGTGTTCCATCTATATCCATAACATCATATCAATCTTTTAGTTATTCTTTCACAAATTATTCAACATTCAACATGTATTCTTGTGTATCAATTGTAACTTATTCATCATTTGGAAAATTTGTATACACACCATAAATTTGTTCACCATATTATACTTTAGATCTATCTATATAGTATTCATTAAATTATATATTTGAGACTCTTTTTGTAGCTCAATATAAATTCATCCATCTATTAGGTGAATGTTCTTCCTTGAGCAACATCTCTTATGTGTTTTATTATTTTAAGTGCCTATATTTTTATATTTATTATTTATGTAGGTATTATTATTTCCTTGTGAAATTATTATTATATAGTTGAATATGCATCAATTGTCCTCTCTTAATGGCTTGAGCATATGTTGGAAAAATTACATGTGGAAATTATTAACTAGCTAAAATAATTAGACTAGGAGACTAAGTGCATCAACTAGTCATAATTGGTTATGGTTGGGAAACTCCTCTAATTATTTTATATGGTGTTTGTGTCTAAAAATTGGATCTCCCAAAGTTTTCTAATGAGAGACTTCTATCTTTTTCTATTGATGAACTATAATCCTTATCTTCATCATTACCTAAATCAGTATTGGAGTTACTATTTTATCCAAATATTACACCCTAGGAGGGGATGTTCAAGACTCTCTAATATTTTTACAACATGAGATTACCTATAGGCATGTGGGTTACCTATAGTAGAGGTAAACCTCTAAGTTAAAGGGCCAGTTCCCTTGATTTGTATCTTAAGCTCACACACTACACTAGACTAATCACTTAGGGGTGAAAAGGGAAAAAGGAAACATAAATTAACCCATGATAATGAGGTGATAACCAAATTTAATTCCACATAACACACTTGCATCTACACTAAGAAGGAAAACTACCAAAACTGACCTCAACTCTATAACCTTATAGAACAAGTGTTTCTCATAGAGGTAGATTACTATGCATATATAGAGGTGGGTGAAAATAATGTCTAATACTAGACACTACAAGTCCCTCTCAAAATTCAAGACACACTTAAAAAAAACATACACTTTATGGAACCCATTAGAAGAGATATCACTCACATAAAACATACAAGAGCAACATAGAAGCAAAGAGAAGATATTCATCACTTAACATCCAGGTAAACTACTTGTCACACTTAGGAAAGAGATTGTATATATCAAATAAACTTAAAAGTATTTATTATTAGGAAAAAAAATGTGAAAAACTAGTAGGAATTCACCATAATAGGGTGTACTAGATACAATTGACAAAATGGCTCACATAAATAGAGCATAGGATAGGAATTGAATACGAGAAGTGGAAGGGTCACAAGGACAAGTGTCAATCTATATAAACTAGTTAAAATGTGAGAAAATGAGGTGTAAAAGATGCCAATAAGTGGTATTGGATAAGTGTCCATTTGAAATGTATCATTCTCCCTCAAGGTGGCATATAACTCTTCACTATCCTTCTTTGAAATTGCCCTTTGGTGATGAGTCCATTTGACTGACTAAAACTACCATAGGAATATTTGACACATTTTCAATATCATTAGAAGGTGAAAAAAAATATTTTAACATCCCTCATATGCCTCCCTAACTGATAGTTTTCCTCATGACACTTTTGTTCACTATCTACTAACCATTCATTAACCTTCTAGGCCTAGGCCTCACTCTTTACACTTGTCATCATAATGACTCATAGTTGTTAAAATAAATACATGGAAGAGGTGTTAGACACAAGTTAAATATAGTTTTGTCTTTTGGTATATCAAATATACCTCCAAAGATTAAATTTACCACTTCTCACTCTCAAACTTAGGCATTCATGTTCATTCTCATTGTCTTATTTAGGACTACCTATAGTGATCAAATAAACAAAGAGCCTTTCATGCAAAAATAAGGTGATATATGGATATGAAGTGTAATAAAAATTACTTAATCACCTTATACAATGATTTTCCTTCAATAATTCCCTTTTGCACTTATAGAACACATTAAAACTTGTAAAAAACACCATATTAGGTCCATCCATACAGAAAATAGTATGGATCAACTACATGGGAAGAAGCATAGGAGAGTGATATAAATTTTCCAAAAAATTTCAAGGCCAACTAATCCCTTTTAGATGTATATTCATTCATCTCTTCTCCATCAGGTCTAAATAGGGGTTTTGAGAGGGTTTTAGGTGTCTTGGACTATTAACAATGATTGAGAAAAACTAGATGCTAAAAATCCAAACCAATTCCATTAATTTTGAGATAAAGACCCCCTTAAACTATTATAAAAACCTTTAATTCTCATGTACACACTATATATAGATATGAGTGAGTGAAATTGGTCCTCGATCTCCTTCAATGTATTCTAAATAAGACTAAGAGGAAAATGAGCTTGAATGAACAATTTTGTGATTTTATCTACAAATCAATGATTCATGTTAATATTATATTCTCGCCTAAATACCATAACATGGTTTGGAATATAATATGGTCTAATGGATGAAGTTGATAGTCATTAAGGCTTAGGCTTAGTTTTAGGCCTAATAGGCCTAAATATGCTTGACTAAGTATTTAAACACCTATAGGTTTCCAATGAATATAGGGAATCTCAATGCTTAGTACATAATTATACAAACCCTATAAAAAATATCACCATGGATATAATACTATATCATTCATCCATTTATCCTTCATGTTCTGAGTCTATGAGTTAGGCTACTTGTGGAGTGCCCTCAGTCTGAGACAAAATAGAGGGCATCTCCTCTATTTTTCTAGACTAGATGATATCATGGAGGGTTTGTATTACTCATGAGGAAACTTTTAAATAATTTTTAAGGCTTGTTCATGAACTTAAAGCCTTATATACCTCAAACTCTCAATATTAGTTACCAATTTTTGTGACTATGTGCAAGGTTTAGGAAGACTGAGTGTAGGTTAGAACCCTATTTATTTATTTTTGAGAATCACATAAAATGTGATGTCATCAAAATTGAGGATGTGTTCAATATTATTATCCATATTTTACATCTACCAAACTTATAAAGTACATTATTTTATAATTTTAGGCTAGTCTATAGTAAGTATGACTGTGTCACCTGTAGGTGACCATTAGGGAAGGAGTTTGAAAGTTTCATATAGGTGTTAATATAAGTATGAATAATGTGTTTAAATTCTCTTGATTTATATGAGGTCAATCAGACATAATTCCACTTAAATGAACTTATCTCATGCTTACAGACTATGCACCATTCTCCATACTATAGTGCACTAGTTGTATTTTAGGTTCCAGGCTCAATGCACTATCATGAGATTCCTATAGGTGATCATATGCTTGAATTACATTACATACTTGGTTCACATAGATTTATATTAGGCCATTACTCAAGTGAGTGATCCCATATCATTATTTGACATCATTTTCTCACATAATTACCATTAATATCCCATAGGTCACTTGTAAATTATGTTGTCATAGGTTCAAGTGACCTTTTGGCACTATGTTTATTGAGTTCTTACAATGGAAACTTTATGGAATTTAAAGTCCATCAACCCTCACCCTTATTGATCAAAAAATTTCCTCTAATGTTTAGGAGTGACTTATAGGATTAGGATAATAAGATAGAGCATTAAGGCTCACATAAACCTCACTAGATTCCACCAACAGAAGAAATTAAGTCAAGTAGAAACCTTATTAGGAGAAAATAAGGTACATGTTCCCATTTTGTATCTTTCCTTAGTCTTAAACTATGTACATTGATTGAAATGGTATAGGATCAAAACTATGACCCTATATGACATGATAAACTCATTAAAGTAATGGAAATGAATGAAACCTATCTTGGGTTTTAAATACCTCTCATTTTATATCTATGCTTACATATGACTATGTATCTGAAGAGCTCTAATCAACATTTGCTCATGTATTGATAAAATCATTTCCATCAACTTCCAATCCTTCCAATGTAAAAATTTCATGGAGAACCAAATTCCATGCTTTAAGAAGAGAGACACAAGCATACTATTTGAACTAAATCCACTGGTAAGAAGATGAGACTCTACAAGTGATAAAAAATTATCTTGCAGATCAATAATTCTCACTCCTTAGCAAAATGAGAATGGTTAAACTAATAATTTCACATTCACACATGAAAATTATATTGAGAATAACCTAAAGATGAATAACATGAAATGCCAAAACACACACACCACTTGGAAGCATCAGATCATGCAAATAGATGAGAAAACTTGAATGTGTTAGGAATACACAGTCAACTAAGAGGGACTAGAATTATTAGGGATGGTTCATGAAGAAAAATAAATAAATATTAAATATATGATCATGGATTTGGAGTAAACAAATACTAATTGTATCCACCAAAAGCATCCAACTCAATTTTACCCTCATGTCTATACCAACTACAAACTGGTTTACTTGCTAAAGGGAGCGAAGAGAGAGAGATAGAATGGTTTTTTATAAATTTTAAAATATAAAAGAAATATGAACATGTCTATTTATTTTTGGTATTTTAAAGGAGACTAATAAATATTATACACATTCCATAATTATTATATAGTCTGTACAACAACTGAAACTCCCACTTTTTCAATTGATTTTATTGCTTCCAACATTTGAATTTGTAGAATTTAGTTTATAAATTGAAAACTAAAACCTTAATAACATATGGGATGTTCACTTACACTTGGACACACTTATATTTAAAAGGAAACCATACAAGTTCATTAAATGATCCAAAATATGGCCTAGGATGACATAAGGATAATTTAACAAGTGTGATCAAGATAAAACATCCTATGTGACTTCAATAATGACCATGGTGGATAAATTTATAGCCTATGATACCTTATGTAATTTTAAAATATAAAGGGGGGTTGAATTATTTGACTAGGGGGTCGAATTAGTCAACATTTTGGTGATTTACTAAGGGTAGAATTATTGCTATGCTAAGAAACAATAGCCTTCTCCTATCCTTTGGGTTATAGAGTCACCTATAAACCATATTTTACATTGAAATGCCTTTGATCATACATGAAACACACACAAATTATAATAGGGATCAAACACACAAATCAAGACAAAGACACACACTTGTGCTCTCAAGAACACTTAGGAAAAACATGCACAACACTTAAGCAAACTAAGTTATGTAAAAACTAACTTGAATTAAATTTATCCCTTGGATCAAAGGGAAAGTTTTCACCATATCTTTCTCCATGAGATAGAGGAATTCATGAGGCAAGTTTTCATTTGAGTATTGGCCTTGATGTCTTCAATTTATTCACGTTTTCCAACCTCTTTGGCATGGTATTCAATGCAACCATATTAGCTATGAACATATCACCTATGAATGTGAATTCTTCTTGAATTTCAACAACCTCAATATTATTGTGAGAATCCTCAATTTAAACCTCTAATTATTCTTCCAAAATCCATATTTCCTTATCATTCATGGCATCTTGAATGGGATCAAATTGCTCACTAGCTAAAAGATCCTCAAGCTCATCAAGGAGCTTTGTATAGTCCATCCAATCTTATTCATTGTCCTCCATGAGGACATCTTTCTCTATCTTATTATATACTTCACCTTCACATTGAAAATCTCTTCAAGTTATTCAAAAATATTAAATTACTACAACCAATCATCCTTGCTCTCTTTCTCTTCAAGAAATACAACTTCTTCAAAGTCATAATCTTGATTTTGCTCATGAATGTTATAGTAATAATATAATACCTCATGATGTTCATAAAAACATTAATGTTCAATAGGAATCTTGAATTCCTCTTGAGAAATCTCATTTTACTCTCCTTCAAGGACCAAATTCTCAAGACCGTCATACTCATTAAACATATTCAAGTAGGTCTACCACATACCTTGATCAAGTTCCTAAATAACAACTATAACTTCATATATATATTCTATTTATTAACCTAATAAGGATGAATTATTCTTGTCTTCACCAAGTGGAGTCCCTATGATGATCTCTTCTTCACAGTCTCTTGAAACATCTTCTTGATCTACTGCACATTTAGCTTGTTCTTACTTACTTTCCTCCCATAAGATGGGTTTTCCTTCAAGAGGGGATGAGGTGGGAGGGTGGTGAATTATTTCATGGTTTGGAGAGGGAGTAAAAGGTGTAATGTATGGATCATGAATGGGAATGGGGATGTAAGGAGACACTTGAAATAATTATTAGAGGGAGAGAAAATTTTGTTGGACTATGTACATGTCACTTTATTCAACAAACACCTCATTACTTTCATTGTCTTATTATAACCCTTCCACAATTGAAAATTCAACTTGTATATTTTCAACCAAGGCTTATTTTTCATGTTAAAACTCTTCTTGGATATACCTCCAAGATAGACAAGCTATAGGTTTATGAAGATAAGGCAATGTGGTTTGACCATACACAAGTTTTAATTCTTATCATCATATTCTTGGTTCCAAGTTGGAACTTTGAGGCTACTAGGATCTTTTGAGGGTTTGATAGGCTCTTTATGAGGACACGGAATATGATTAGACTGACATGAAACATAAGAAAACTCCTAAAGATGGGAGGGTGAGACTTATTCTTCAAACAAATTTTCACTTTCTCCATAGCCTTCTTGAGGATCTTCAACATCTACAAGTTGCCTCTCAACTTCATAGTTTTACCATCTTGCAAGGATATCAACAAACCATTGTATATAGTATCTAATTTCATGAAATTATTCATTAATGACATATTTATATTCTTCCTCAACTAGTCTCCACTTATTCATAAGGAAATGAACTGACCTTCTCATTTTCTCTATGAAATGACTAGGAATCACAACAAGCTCTTTATCCCATCTCTTCATAAACCTTTATCACTTTATAAAATTTGGCATGAGTGCCAAAAAGGAATTAGATTGAGGTGGAATTATTGGAGGAGGAGGAGAGGAGTATGGGTCTTGATATTGAATTTGAGAATATTATATAGGCATTTGATAGGATGGACATGGATTTTGGGGAAGAATGATTTCAATAATCTATCTCTTAAGAGCTTTGATTTCTTCCTTAATAACCTAAATCTTAAGATATTTGATCTCTTATTCAACAAAATTATATTTATCTCCTTGAAAACCTTCTTCATAAGACTATTCACAAGCTTCTTCACAAGGTTGTTCAATAACTTCATGACTATATGGGTTGACCATAAGGTGGATAACAACTTTGATAGGGCTATGTGTAGCAATAATTCTCAACATATCAAACCCTTTTAACCTCATTAGTCAAATGAAACAAAAGATTTTATAAATTTTTAAAAAATAATTACCTGGGTTTCTTACAACCAGATGATTGAATTCAACGTCACCATTGGTGTTTTCTTGAATGCTTCCAAAAGCTAATGGTAAGAAGAACACACAAACAATTATTCTACTCTTTTAGATCTTGGTCCCACTAGGCATAGAAAAAATATTTTAGCCAAATATTTCACCCTAGGAGAGGGTGTTTAATCCTCTCCCATATTTTGAAAACATGGGATCACCTATAGGCCTGTGGTTTGCCCATAACAGAGATAAACCTCTAGGTTAAAGGGATAGCTCCCTTGATTTATCTCTTAAGCTTAAACACTACACTAGACTAATTACTTGGGGGTGAAAAGAGAATAATGAAAAATAAATTAACATATTATAATGAGGTGATACACTAAGGATAAGTCTACATAACACACTTGAATATACACTAAAAAGGAAAAATACCAAAACTGACCTCAACTCTATGACCTTCTAGAATAAGTATTTCTCATAAAGGTAGTTTACTATGCATATATAGAGTTTGGTGAAAATAAGGTATAATAGTATAAAATAATATTCCCTATCACACTTCAAGACACACTTAAAAAACACATACACTTCTTGTAATATGTTAGAAGAGATATCACTCACATAAAACATGCAAGAGTAGCATGAAAGTAAGGAGAACATATTCATCAATTAACATCCAAGTAAACTAATTATTAAACTTAGGTGAGAAATTATAGATATAAAATACACTTTAAAGTATTTATTAAAAGGAAAAATAAGGTTCTAAACTATTATGGCTTCACCATACTAGGTGTGTACTAGATACAATTACCAAAATGGCTTGCATAAATAGAGCATATGAGAGGATAAAGAAGAAGAGAAGTGGAAGGGTCACAAGGACAAGTGTCAAGATATATAAAATAGTTAAAATGTGAGATAATGAGGTGGAAAATAAGTTAATAAGTGTTCTTAGATAAGTGTCCATATACAATTCATCATTCTCCCTCAAGGTTGTGTAGAACTCTTCACTATCATTCTTTGAAACTGCCCTTTGGTGATGAGTCCATTTGATATTATAAAAATTCCATAGGCATATTTGAAATTTTTTCACTATAATGAGAAGGTGAAAAAAATATTTTAACATCCCTAAGATTCTTACATAACTGATAGCTTCCCTCTTCACACTTGTGTTCACTATCTACTAACCACTCATTAACCTTATAAGCCTCACTCTTCACACTTGTCATTAGAATGACTCGTAGATGCTTAATAAAATACATGGAGGAGGTGTTAGAAATATATTAAAGAAAATTTTATCTTATATTATATCAAATATACCTCCAAATATTCAATGTACCATTTCTCACTTTCAAACTTAGGCATTCATGTTCATTCTCACTATCTTATTTAGGACTGCCTGTAGTGATCAATCAACAAAGATCCTTTAATGAAAAAATGAGGTGATAAATTGATATGAGGTGTTATAAAATTACCTAATAACCTTATAAAATTATTTTCCTTTAAAAATTCCCTTCTACACCTATAAAATACATCAAAACCTACAAGAAACACCATATTAGGTCTACTTGTATAAAAGACAATACAAATAAAATGGATGGGAAGAATAATGGGAGAGTGATAGAAATTTTAAAATAATTTTAAATTAAAAATGATCCATTTTGGATGTATATTCCTTTATCTCTTCTCCATTAGGTCTAAACAGGGGTTTTGAGATGGTTTTAAGTGTCTTGGACTACTAACAATGGTTTATAAAAAATAGATGCTAAAACTCTAAACCAATTACATTGAGTTTGAGATAAAGACCCACTAAAATATTCACAACTCTTTTAAGTATCATGTACACCCTTCGTATAGATATGAGTGAGTGAAAATAGTCCTCAAGCTCCTTTAATGCATTCTAAGTAGGCCTAAAAGGAGAATGAGCTTGAATGACCAATTTTGTGATTTTATCTACAAATCAATGGTTAATTTCAGTCTTATATTCTCCCTTAAAGACATTAAAATGGTTTGGAAAGATCATATGGCTAATGGATGAAGTTGTAAGTCATTAGGGATTAGGCTTAATTCTAAGCTTAATAGGCTTAACTGTGCTTGATTGAGTATTTGACCACCTGTACGATTTCAATGACTATAGGGCCTCTCAATTATCATTTAATACTTATACCACCATTATAAAACATATCACCATGGATGTAATAAAATCTCATTCTTCCATTTACCCTTCATCTTCTGAGTCTACGAGTTAGGCCACCTGTGGAATGCCCTCTATCTAAGACAAAATAAAGGATAAATCCTCTATTTTTTTAACCTAAATTAGATCATGAAGGGATTTTATTACTTATGAGGACACTATAAAATAATTTTAAAGGATTTTTCATGATCTTAAAGCCTTATACACCTCAAACTCTCAAGACTGGTTACTAGTTCTTATGACCATGTGCAAGGTTTAGGTAGACTAAGTGTAGGATTAAGACCCTATTTATTTATTTATTTTTGAGAATAACATAAAATATGATTTCAAACACCTTGAGGATGAATTTAATATTATTATCTACCTTTTACCTCTTTCAAACTTATAGAATGTATTCTCTTATGGGCTTAGGCTAGTTTGTAGTAAGTATGACCGTCTCACTTGTAGGTGACCATTAGGGAAGGATTTTGAAAGTTTCATATAGGTGTTAATATGGGTATGAAAAATATATTTAAATTATCTTTATTTAACCTAAATAAACGTATCCCATGCCTATATACTATGCACCATTCTCCATACTATAGTGCACTAGTTGTATTTCAAGTTCTAGGCTCAATGCATTGTCATGAGATTCTTGTAGGTGATCATATGCCTAACTTCCCTTACATCCTTGGTTCACATAGATTTATATTAGGAAATTACTCACATGAGTGAACCCATATCATGCTTTGACATCATTTTTTCACATCATTACCATCAATAAACCATAGGTCACATACAAATTGTGTTGTCACAGGTTTATGTGGCCTTTTGACACTATGTTTACTGAGTGATTACATTGGAAATTTGATGGAATTGAAAGTCCATCAACCCTTATTGATAAAAAAATTCCTATCATGTTGAGGAGTTAATTATAGTCTTGGGATACTAGGATATATAATTAAATCTCACACAAACCTCACTAGATTCTACTAATAGAAGACATTATGTCAAGTAGAAACCTTATTCAGAGAAAATAACTTAAATGCTCCCATTTTACATCTTTCCTTAGTATTGAAATATGTAAATTGATTGAAATGGTATGGGATCAAAAATATGACCCTTTATGACTTTATAAACTCATTCAAGTCATGAAAAATGAATGCAACTTATCTTGGGTTTTGAATAGCTCTCATTCTCCATACATGCTTACATATGCCTATATATATGAAGAGATCTGATTATATTTTACTCATGTCTTGAGAAAATCATCTCTATAAACCTCCAAGACTTAAAATTTAAAAAATTAATGGAGAAAAAACTTCCACGATTTAATAAAAGAGACACAAGTGTACCATTTGACTTGAAGCCACTAACAAAAAGATGAAACTACAACTAATAAAACATTATCTTGTAGACTAACAACGTTCACTCCTTAGCACAATGAGAGTGGTTAAAATAATACTTACACATTCACATGTTAAAATAAGTTTGAGAATAACTTGAAGATGAATAACATTCTTTGATAAAACACACACACCATTTTGAAGCATCATATCATGCAAATAGATGAGAACCTGAAGGTATTGGTAATGCACAATCAACTAGGAGGCACTAACATTATTAGGGATGGTTCATGAATCAAAATACATAAATATAAAATATATGACCATGGATTTGGAGTAAACATAGACTAATTTCATCCACTAAAAGCATCCATCTAAATTTTACCCCTCCTATTTGTACCAACTACAAATCGATTGACTTGTTTGACCTGCCAAAGGGAGTGAAGAAAGAGATATAATGGTTTTTTCTAAATTTGAACCTAAAAAAGAAATATGAACATGGATATGACTTATGGATAGTTTAAGGGACACTACTAAAGCTTTCACATGTGCCATAACTAATGTATAATCTATATAATAACTAAAACATCCACTTTTTCAACTGATTTTCTTGCTTCTAATTTTATGAATCATAATCCATCAATATAAAATATATGTCCATATAGTTGGATAAAAAATATACTACTTTCATCCACAAAAATCATTCATCTCAATTTTACCCCTCCTATTCATACCAGCTATAAATTGATTGACTTGTTTAACCTGTCAAAGGGAGTGAAGAGAGATAGAATAATTTTTGGTAAATTTTAACATATCAAATCAATTTAACATGGATATGAATTGTGAGGAGTTTAAAGGACACTAATAAAGCTTTCACATGTTACATAACTATTGTATAATTTATAAAATAATTAAAACTCCCACTTTTTAACTAATTTTCTTATTTCCAATGTTTGAACCTGAATAATTTAGTTTTTAAACTGAGAACTAACACCTCAATGACATATGGGATGTTCACTTACACTTGGGCACATTTATCTTTAGAAGTAAACCATACAAGTTTATTAAATGACCCAAAATATGGCCTAGGATTACATAAGGATAATTTAACAAGTGTGATCAAGATAAAACATCCTATGTGACTTCAATAATGACCATTATAGACCACTTTCCAACCTAGGAGACCTTATGGACATTTAAAACATATAGGGGGGTTGAATTATTTGACTAAGGGGTCAAATTAGTCAATAATTACACTCTATCATTCAAAATAAAATGGTGGCATATATATATAAAAGTGACTTAATTTAATTTTTTTCTCACCTTCTATTTCCCCCTTCCTTGTGCTACTTGATTTTCTTGAGTTTTATTCTTTCTTTATTCCTTCATTATTTTCTACACAACACCTTCATCAATCACTAATGGGTTTTTAGTGACCAACCTTGTGCTCATTTATTTGGTGTTATTCTTGACCTCTTATTAGATCGTAACATGAATATGATGTTATAGTCATATTCACTTACATTGGAAAATAATGGTGGTTTTATCTATATGATTTCTCTATCTAGCTCTTCATCATTGGACCTAGTTGGTGGTATTATTACCTTATAATTCATTTTTATCTTGTATTTCCGTGCATCAATCATAAAAATCATGTTTCAATCCATTATAGGTATTAAAAAATAATTGACACTAGTTAATGCACACTCCAAATAATTTTTACTTACCACTAGGGTAATTTGGCCAAATTAAACCAACCCTTCTCCATTTGTGATAACTTAATCTCTTCCTTGAACATGACCAATATGTAGTGTACCATTAAAAAACATTTAATGAAACCATCATAGTGTTTTTAAATTTTTAGATATTTTTTTTCAGTCTTATTTGAATGTTTCATGCATGTGATCATACAACCCTAACATTATATTCCCATGTTGCTCATCCATATGATGTTTAAAAGTGTACTTCACATATTTATCTATGCAATAATCACCCCTAATCATTAGTTTAAACCCAAAATTTCCTTAGTGTAACATAATATCCTCAATCAAGATAAGAATCATGTTGCCTCCCCAAAAAAATTCTTACTCTCTCATGTACACATCATCATATGTCATCAATAATTCCTCAATAATGTACTTTCCATAATTCAACTTTATTAATTTTTTTGATATGCCAAGTACATGAATTACTTCATTAAAACCAACCATTATCCTAGATAGGTTGTTATTTAACTAATTATACATGTATAAAACTTCATATATGGATTTATAAACCAATCTACCTTGATCATTGTGCTTACTATTGGTATCTAGATGATGTTTCCTAAACTATTAATTATAGTATTATTTTTAAATACCCTATGTAAATCTATTCTTTCATTCTTGATGGTTAATAATATCCTTATCCATGTAGGTGATATCTTTATTTTTTACCATGTAATATTAAATATCCCTTCATGGGTGCACACTAATAAAAAAAAAACCAATTCTTTCAGCTTTCAAAATAATGTTAACTCATACAACTCTATAAATCCTATTAGTTTCAACAATCTCTCACCTTGGTGATTCCTTGCCTTTCCCAAATATTGCTTGTATCTCACATTTGATAAAAAAACCATACACCTTATTGAATTGGTTGAAATATTCAATAATGAAGGACCCTAAGCAAGTCCTAAAGTTTTCTCCTTTCTTCATTACCTTTGGAAATACCATTAATAGTGCCATAAATAGAGGTTTATTGTTTCTCTTCCTATTTTTATTAGGTCATTGCATTTATGGTTTCTACATTATTAATTGTGATTAATCTTACTCTAAGTTGTGTTCTATGATAGTAGATCCTCCACTAACATACAAAAATTCTAATCTTATATTTTATAACATATTAGGTTCTCATGCCTCCCTTATTTTCTCCTAATTCTCTAATTCCTTACACTTGTATAAAACCACTTGACCAAAATACCATTTATTTTATTCACTTCACTAGTCTCTATACTTTCCTTATAATTTTTCCTAAGAATTTAAATTATAACACATGATATCTTCCTTTACACTACCATGCATGCTTTGTTTAACACTTTACTCTCACTATACCATGCAAACTTACACTATGCTTTTTCTTCTCCCTTAACTCTCTTTATTTATTTGATTTTGATATTTTATCATTTAATTATCAAATTACCATTTGAATTACATATTTTTCCTTTTATAAAACTCATGAATTTATTTATTCACTTAACACTTGATTTTATTGAGTGTTTTACCATTCCTCATTATGGTGTCATCATGTTTTCACTTCCTTTTCTTTATATGTGTTCTTGAGATATGTGCACCTTCATTTAAATTTTATACATCATGGATAGTGTATACAAATTTATGGACCCATTTTTTTTTCCTGTACATCATCCCTTTTTATTCATCTATCTTATGGAACCCACAATGTTGAACCAAAATGTCTTTTCCAACCATTTAACACATAATTTTTCATATTCATGAGATTTATTGAGCCTTTATAATTTACTCACTCTATCACCAATATTTTCTAAACCAATTATCAAATTTTAAATTTCCTTCCCCATACTTGTAAAAAATCTTCTTTATATGCAATCCAATTAACTTAGAATCTACCATACCATGTCATCCTGCTT
Source organism: Torreya grandis (assembly GCA_037957365.1). Lineage (NCBI taxonomy): Eukaryota > Viridiplantae > Streptophyta > Pinopsida > Cupressales > Taxaceae > Torreya > Torreya grandis. Next base: position 1,995,952 of record JARHVA010002778.1, on the reverse strand, counting down.
TTATCAATCCTTTGGATAGTGTATATATCTCAATTCCACTCTTATACTATATGAATTTGTGGGCTAATGTATCCAATGGGATTCCCCACCCACCCCCCTCCTCCCCCCCCTCACACCCCCCCGCCCCCACCCACCCCGCCCCACCCCCCCTTATTATGTGTATGGCCCAAAAATATCTCCTAGAGATAATTAAATGTTTGGCATAATATTCCACATATATTCCATACAAATCTTTCCTAAATAGACTTATAGGGTTGTTTATATTTATTAACAAAATCAAAGAACATGTTACTAAAAATAAACTAGAAACAATGAAATATTTTTGTGTTATAATATTCTCTTGGCATTAAAGCTTCTTATTTATGGCTCCCCCCATGCATCATATGAGAATAGTTGGAGCCTTTTCCCTAAAATATTTCTCTAGAATATCTCTCCAGGGGCCATATGTTCATCAAATTCTGTTATGTGCTAATTAGTTTGGATTTATTAGGTGGTATTTTGTCAACTTGTGTCATTTTCTTGAGCTTTTATGCACACTGTAACTTACTCAATGAATTTTATTTGGTGAATCCTTTATTGGACCATATATTCTTAGTCTATGTTATTCTCGTTGTATCATTCTACAACAATACCTTACATGTTTACAATTAACCCTTTGTGTGATGTTTTATTATTATTTACATTCTACCTTATTTAGTACCCTATAATTAGGATTTAGTGTGTAAAATATCATCATTGATTTATGTGCATCATGATTCTCATCTTCCTTTTTCTATTCACTAACCTTAACCTTAGCACTATACTGCACTTGAGGTTATTTTATCCTTTTCTTTCATTATTGAGGTTTCTTGACTTATTTCTTTGGTGTACACAAAACCCATCATAAATTTTTTTTGGCCCATTAAGTTTCTCATCATTTAACTTATGGATTCTTATAATTATTATCTTCAGAGAAGATGGACTATCACCATTCAAATTTTCATATTTTCTTCAATTTATTTTGAAAGAACCATGCACCCAACACGCACATGCTTGATTGGAAGTGTCTGACACTTTGTATTCACTTATCCAGCTCAAGGATTTCTTATTTTTTAAACTCCTCATTTGATTTTATTGCAAAAAAATATCAAATATATTTCTCTCTCCCTCATCTAAGTATATATCCTACATGTATTCTATTCCATATTAATTATTAAGGGCAATGATAACCTTGAGTTTCCTGATCTAAAGTATCATGTAGTATATTTTAATCCAAATAAAAACTTGGTTATCATAGCAACATGGTTTTCCTAAGAACATGTTGATGTGTTTTTTGGTACAAATTTTAAACTATAGGCTCTCAGGTCACTGAAGCCTATCTAGCCTCTCCAAAAAAGGCCTATGAGGGGTCTCCCCAAGGTTTATATCTACTAGCTCACGCCATATTAATTTTACTTAGTTGTTATGAATGATTATAATTTAAGGGGAATGATGGTTCTAAAATTTATAAAATATTTATGGTCCTTTAATAGTTTAGAGGGATATACAAGTTTTGTTGCCTCATTTATGTGGGTTTTAATATTGTTTTAGAGAACAATGAAGTATGTATGCAATTTTACCTAAAATAAATTATCATTTAGGTTTTAATTAAATGAGAATATGGATGATTTTAAAAAATTAATTGTATTATTAATATTCTACAATGAAAAAATGGAGTATCAATGAAAGAGAAATTACAATCGAGATAAATAAATAGAAATATATTGCATTAAAATCCTACTCTAGCCCTAGCTTAACTAATTAACAAAAAGAGCAAAAGAGATGGAAAAAGAAATAAATATTGTTGTAAAACTAAGAAATATATATTAATTTGAATTAATAAAATACATATATTAATCTACCATCTATCCAATAATCACACAACCATGGGTAGGAATTAATGCCAGAGTCTGAGGATCACACTATGAAGAAGGAAACCATAATCACCCTATACACACACAAATTGAAAATAATAAACTCCAAAACTTGTATTAATAAAAATGTCTACTTGGATAACATAAATTCAAGTTCAAAATCACTCATTTGAGTCCAAAATCTGATAACAGCACCTCATAAAAATAAGATAGGGGGATAAATTAACACTACACATACAAAAAAATGATTGGTTTAATGTCTCCTTAACTAGAATCAACAAAATATAGCCCTTTGAAATGACCAAGGGCTAGATATTTATAAAAATTTTGGTGATTGGAGGGAAATAATTCACCCCAAAACCAGAAATTACTTTAATTTGAACTTGAGTGGAAATTTCCTCCCCAAAAGTAAGATATTTCCACTTTGGCTCCCTTCACACGTGTAAAACAAATACAAGTTACTTTTTTTCAAGGGTGAATAAAAAAAACTTTCAATTTATTTAAAACTTATTTTATAAACATAATTATGAAATAATGAGAAAATTTTGATTGGTTCATGTTCTCTTGAAATTGACTACATCATGCAAACCATGTCAAAGCCACTTCCCAACACTGTAGATAATTTGAAAAATGGGTCTCTAGTTTTTAAGATATGGATAAAACCATTTTCTATGTTGTTTAGGGTCAAAGAGTAGGTAAGTACAAATTTTTGGAAAAAATTCTTCAAAATTAATAAATTTAATTTGAACTACCTGTGTAATTGCACACTCATGGGGCCCCATGACTAGCTAGATAATGATGGTCCATGTGATCACATGTATGCAAGACCAATTTCTGATTGAGATCAATGTATCCATATGATCATACATCAATTTCCATTCACACATACACACATCCACATGTTTTCACATCTCACTACTGGATACCGTTCGTGTATTTGCCTATCCAAGAGGTCAATCGACTGTTTATTTTCACTTGTTTAAAAGAATTTTCCCAAAACCAAACCACATGGTTTTGATTTTTTCACCTCATTGAAGGAGAGGAGGAATATATTTTTTTTTGAAAAAAACCATGGTTTGTAAGATCATTTAAATTTTTGCCTCACATGCCAAAGAGTTTAACTTATATGAAAAAATCATTTTAAATTTTGAAAATTTTAAACATGTGGCATTTATGCATGTTTCAAATATTAAAATTTAATTTTTAAAATATAAATGATTTAAGTTAGTCCATTAAGTCTTTTAAAGTTAGTGAAAAATTCATTACATTGAGTAAATTAAGGTCGAGATGAAATTTCTAGGTGAAGCGCTAAACATAAAAATTCTTTGCAAGGACTCAGTATTCTCATTGAAGGAAAAATTAAGACCTTAAAATGCATAAAAAATGAGGTAAACCTAATAAATTAGGAATAAAAATGTGAAAAACTATGGTATAAAGGTTTTCAAAGACAAAATAGGGGGACGAATTTATTTTTACATGGGGTGCTTTATATGAAGTTTTCTCACATGGACATGGTATACCCAATGGTGATGGTTGTGAGACCCAATTAAACATGAAAATTGAGGTGGTATACTAAGGATACATATGAGTGTTGAGACCAATGAGCCATAAACATAATTAGGAATTAAAAAATTCAAAAAGTGGTTCCTTGATTTAGGAAGAATGAGGGTGTGTTGTGCAAGCAACAATACATGGTGATTCAGTTAGAAAATACTCTTGAGTATTTTAAAATGATATAAATGTGTCTATAAACCCAAAATATATGGTTGGGGATAAGCATGGATTGTGAATATATTTTAAAGAGGAAAATATGATAATAACTAAAAGATCAAATCATACATACTCATTGACTTGGTGTGTGTAAATGAGTTAATTACTGCTTCTTAGAACCTATAAGGACTAATTATTATAGATCCAATCATTAGGATAGTAAATGTTACCTTGAGAAATATTTTCTCTAAATTTATATGCTTTAGCCAAGCATTAATGTCCATGAAAGGGTTATCTTTGATCCCACTCAAGGTCTTACTCTATTGTTGTCCATGTGTCCATAGCCTCGATAGAGGTTGCATGAATCACCCAAGAGTCGAGTTTTTTTACAAATTGATTTTATTTTATTTTTACGCTTATTTTATTTATTTTTTAGTCTCAATTATGGGTTAGGGACCACCATGGAAAATGAAAGGTATAATTATACATTTTTCATCCTAGATTTTCACTGTAATAGGGTCATTTAGGCAAACCCAAAAATAATTAAGATGAGATTTTTATGCTTGGTTTTGAGAGGATGTCTTCATTAACTAGATAATTTACCTAAACTTAACCCAACTCAAATAATTTTAAAACATCCATAATAACTTAATATTTCAAAACCAATTCAAAAACAAAATCTAACATTACAAATTACTTAGAGTACTTATGCACCAAAATATCATTAGGTCGCATACCTAAAAGCCTTTCATTATTCATTATTTTACAAACATGAGAACTGTTGATGCTTAATTTTGTAACTAATCACCAAAGTCATGGGAAGTTTCAAAAATATGGGACTTAACCCTCAAAACAACCTTAAGATTTTAAAGAAGTTAGATCTTCTCTTGGGGGTTTGGTGTAAAGGGAGAGAAAAAAATTCATAAAAGGATTATTTAAACTACTAAGGTGATATGCCAAGATTGGATTCCTTTACTAAATAGAATAGTGAAGAGTACTAATAGAGTTTACCAAAATATTAAAGAGTGTAAACCATGATCAATAATTTTAGAAAAGCCTATAGACTAACCAAAGGCTCATAATATAAAAGTAACTTGAATCATGATCTATTTCTAATAGCATAGTATTAGTTTTAACTATTTTTCCTGAAAAGATTAAATAGTATGCAACATGTTTAATAATCTCAGTAATTATGTGAAGCTAACAAAAAGGCTTATAGCATAAAATGAGAAGCAATACTAAAAGTGGACTATTATTGCACATAAAACCACTCTCTCTTTATATATGAACAAAGTACATAAGGCAAAATGAAAAAAATACAATATTTAAACTCTTAAGAAAGGCAACTACTAAGGCAATCCAATGCTTCCAAAAACTAGCTTCTAAAACTCTATATATGATCTAGATGAATCCCCCTATTTTTCCATTTTACAGCTACTTATAACCCAATAAAATATCTACTATGAGTCTCTACCATTTGTCTAGGTTTAACCACTTGTCCACAATTTTGGATGTGAGAAACTATATGCCATTAGAGTTGAACCACTTGGGGATTTTTTTGTTAATTATGATAACTATCCGTCTCATTATATTTCAATTGTTGATCCTTTTTATGTTGTCCAAAAGCTACATGTGGAAGCCTTTTATAAGTTGGGAGGTCTTTGATATTTGCCTTGGATCTTAAGGAGTGTAGTGGTAACATGTGGATACCCTATGTGTGCTTCATACTCTCTTATTGGCTCTTGACTCAAAATAAAAAACTGTTTAACCATGTGTTAGTCTCACACTCAATTAAGGCTTATAAAAACTCTTTTTTATTTAAGGGAGCACTAAGGTGAAAAGTGGAATTAATCCATGTTAATTTGAATCTCAAAACATTTTTATAATATTTATCAAAAGGGGAATCCATGAAGCCTAGTACTTACCATTCGAATCGCTATTGGGACCTTTACTTTTATAAAAAGGGATTGTTGTTGCACCATGTGTCTATCAATCATAATCTTAAGGCTCTTTTTCATTCCTTAAATCTAGAAATAACATCAAATCAACACATGGATACCCTTTGCACTCATATCTATACTTAGGTTATTCTAGACCTAATACTTAGAACACTGCTATGGTACTTATCAAAAGAAAATAAGAGTCTCAAGTAAAAATATAACTTTGTAGAAAATACTTATATAGTTCATGGTGACTCACCAGGGGATTTGTGCTTGCATGGAAGAATCCTTATCCTTTCACAAATAATAATATTCCCAAAATTGTGGTTCTCATCACTTTTCCCTTAGAGCTTTTGTAGTGACATCTAGTACCTGGTCCATTTTACCTTTGTTGGGTACTCCCACTTTTGTAGAGCTTGAAAATCTCTATCTAACTTGATGATTTACTTGTGGGAAAAGGATTAGAGACCTTGCACCATGGAATGAAATTTTTACTCTAGTTTGGTCATCAGAGCCAAAATTTAATCCACCTCAATGATGTCAAAAGAGTCATTTAAAGACTAAAAAATAGTCTGATCATTTTGCTTCTCAACCAATAGATTTTGTATCTAGTCTTCCATCAAGATAGTGGTGTCATTGGGGAAAGGAGAAGGGAGTCCTATCTGAACCAAACCTTCAATGTGCTCCTTCATTCCTTGACCCATTCTTTTAAGATATTTAATAGATTCTTGCATTTCAAAGTAGCTTTATTACAGCTCAGAATCTCACTAACCTTCCCTATAAATACTCTCCTATCAATGACTCTAGTTGCCTAAAGGGTCTCTTTTATTACATCATATAATTTCTGAATCAAAACTTATGATTTAAGGACCTTAGCTGAGACTAATAACAAGATCTTCTCAATAGAGGACTCCACCCTTAAGCATAATTTTTGTGCACTAGATATGAATTTTTGGTAGTAAGAAACATAGACCCCCCTTACCATTTTTACAATACATATTGCCTTAGGTTGCTATGCTAACTATTGGGTCAATTGGGTGGCCTTATCCTCTACTACCTTTCACCTGACCTACAAGCTAGTCTTTTCTACCATTATAGCACTTAGCTTCTATTGAATTTATGATGCCCTTGTTGCCTTATCACTAATCTCCTTCTCTAAAAGCCTCTTCTCTTACTCCAAAAGGTAGGTAGATGCCTTGATTGAATTAAGCTCCTTTTGGAGTGCGACCATTTTTTCCTCTGAAGTCTTTAAAACTTCTTTGGATATTGCCCCTTTTAAGTCTCTATCGAGTTAGGCAATTTCTTTGTATTTGGCTTAAGCCTAGAATAAAGTGGCTTACTATGTTTGGGCTTGATTTAAGCCTGATTTTACTTTTTGGAGCTGATCTAACATTTTAAAATAAGATATGGCTACCACAATAGTAGTCTCATTCATTAACTCCACTTTATCCTATGGCCTAAACTGAGTTAGGTCCATCACCACTGCACTCATTATATAATCCTCGGGTTCTATTTACTCAAGTGGCTTTCTCACATTAAGGACCATATGGGTGATAGTGAGGAATATTGCTTATGGTCATAAAAAGACCACATCTATTATGTGGCCACAGACTTAATCTTTTTGTTCCTCTACTTTTCCTTTCTTACCTCTCTAGCCTTCCTTACCAAGTTAGATTGGGCATGAAATTTTGAGGGACATTCCATAATACCATCCACAAAAGGAGACCCATGGGGTAAACCATAAGGCACATTGATGGAATACTAGGGCTGATCTTGTGAGGGAGATAGGTTTGTCAAGACCCTAGGAGAAAAGGTTGGTAAACTCAATTGCTGAGAAGCAAGAGTGAAGGGAGATTCATATGGGATTACAGCTTGAGTAGGTATAACTGATAAGGTCAAGGGTGCCAAGCCATGTGAAGAGGGTGGAATTAATAGACCCTGAGTTGAAGATTGAGGTGGAGACATGTATGAGGTAAGCTTTGCCTCTTTTTATTTTTCTCCCTCTTAGAACATTATTTTTTGCTTTTTCTTCTCAGGGCTCTCTAAGGGATCTTATTCTATTATTTGGACTGTTACCAGATGAGATGAGTCCAAAACTTATTATGTAGAAGATGTTTCTTGAAGGGTATCTAAATGGGCCACCACTATAGGGGTTTTTGAAGTAAGCTGGGTTACATTTTGCTTTTCCACTTTACTAAGTGGAAGTGGTCAGGTTGAAGTAGTGTGTGCAACTGTAGATGCCTCTACCTCTTGATACTCCTTTTGAGGCTCTAAGATATCACTGGTATCTAGAATATAAATTGAAGAGGTATGATACTCGTCCCAAAGAATCTCCCATTGGGTATTTGTGGGTACAACCTCAAAATTTTGGGATAACTCATTGATCTCTTGCTTATACCTCTAGTAGGCACCTATTTTTTCTTAAATCTAGTCCATCCTGACTAAAGCCTATCTCAAACCCTTAGACATGACCTTTTTTGGGTCAAAATTCTATGTGGGTTTATAAAAAGACTCCCATGAGGTAGTTGGGATGTCTTGTAGCTCTACATATAAGTCAGGTGTATCTCTCTTAGGAGACCTTCCATCTTCAAAAAACTTTTTGCTCTCATGACTAAAAGGAGCATGGAATTTACGCTTAAAAAGCCAAGAGGTCATGAATCCATCTGGGTCATATATCCATAGATCCTAAATTAAAATTCACCCATAAGTTACTAATTTTCTATTCAAGATAAATTTAACCTATTTGTTTACTATAATAATGCCACACCTAGTCAACGAGATGTCATGGAAAGATCTCTTTTTATTTCCCACTCAAAACTTGGAGTCAATGACCACCAATTTCCATGCCACTTCCAAGCCCACTATTTTGTTGGTCAAAACTTTGGGAAGAAAAAAGGGCTCCTCCCCAAAACCGTGAACCTTAATGAAATAATGATGGGCCCTAAAAAAGAAATCACAAGGGTGACAGGCATCAGACAAGATGGCCCTAACTGAGTCATTCATTCTATTATTTATTCCCTCTAGATCCATTTCCCCCATTAGTGGTACCACAAAATTCTTAACAAACTCATAGGTATCTAATGAGTATGACAACACATGAGTCCATGTAGACATAGGGATAACCTTGAGAGGGTCCACTACTTCTAAGTCCCATAGAGTCAAATTCATATGATGCTAGAAAAATTGGGTATTTTGATATAAAATAAGGTGGAATAGATATGAAGAATACTCGAAGGTAGGGTGAATATTAAAATTAGCTAGCTATTGGCTCATGGAATAGGTGATATGCTCAACAAAATTAAAATTGTATGTTGTTGATCTGGAGATGGTCTTCATATGGAAAATGACTACCAGCTACCAATCATGCACCATTCCATCACTATTCTCCCCAAAAATGAAGGTGAGCATTGAACATACGTCCTGAGAGTTTGGAGATAACCTACCTTTCTCAAAAGGTAGGGATAAAGTTTGAGTACTTTTTTAGGAAGACACAACTCCTTGTTTAGAAATGCCTATTGCTAGTGTACCTAGGACGAAACATGCCTCAATTGATTCATGTCATAGAAGCTAGCAGAAGTGTCATGTTGTAGACCTAGCATGTCATGAATTATCTTAGGGGTGATCACTACCTTGATTAATCCTTTTTGAATTATTGTGCTCATGGCATTATAACTTCATGTGCATAATTCCTCCAGTTCAAGGTATGGGTGCACTGTGGGTACTAGATATTAAGCCAGCCCTAAGGTCCAAATCCTCATGATAAAGTTTTTAGGCATCTTTTGATTTAGCATTTTGGCATATGCCACCTCTCTAAGGGCCTTAGTATTTTTTGTTAAAATAGGATCAAAAATTTCATCTGCATAGTCAAGGATGAGGGAAGAGTCTTGAGAGACACATTTGAGCACTATTTTGGTTCTTGGGTATATGGTTTTGGGCTACACAAGAGCTGAATCATATGAATTCAATGATGTTGATGCAGTGGCCATTTTCCTAAACCCTCTATCTTTGAAAACACTCTTTTTTGCTCTTTAAATCACTTCTTGGGCTTGATTGGACCTAGATGCTAGTTCCTTGCTTGACTCTAAGTAACCACTTATTGATGAAGAATAATGAGACCCAAACTATCTTTAAACTTTGTGGCCTCTGTGAGAAAGAATTAATAACTTTCCTTGATGGTTAGTCATGTCTCATTAAAACTTACATCAAGTTTCTAAAAAAATAAATCTTTGAGATCCCAATTCAAAATTTTAATGTTAAAGACCCTTGGGGAACCATTAGATAGGCATCCTTTAAGAAAGGCATAGGAGACAAAATCATAAGGGATTCAAAAGAGTCTTTAATGTTAACACACATGAAGAAAAATTAAAAGAAGAGAGGCAGGTGAACAACCTCAATTCAAGAAAATAGAAATGAAACTAGCCTAACTATGATACATGGTTGCATGATTCTTATACGAAGAGTTTAAGGAAAATCCCATTAATGGGAATAACTAGAGACTCTCCTTCCTTTGTCTCTAATTCCTAATCATTACACTACTTACAAAAAATTATTTTAAAGGGACCTGTCCACAAAGAATCAAACTTATCATGGTTTTTGGGTTTAGTCACTCTTGAGTCCCATTTTAAGACCCAAACACCAATTTTAAAATTAGGCTATGAAGTTCTTTGATCAAACTAAATTTTGATAGTTTCTTGTCCACTCATCATTGACTCATGTGTTGATTCTCTTTTATCTTAAATATCTAATAACTCTACTAGTCTAACTTGCATTGGATCATTTTCTTCAACTTCTATTTGATTTATCAACTATAAGGCTAGAATTTTGATTGAAATAGGAATTACTACCCCTTTTACATATACCAACTCATACAGAGAGGCCTTTATTACCTATTTAGGTGTTATCTGATCTACCCATAAATCCATCTTTATGTATTCATGCCATCTTCTTTTATGTTCATTCCCCATTCTCTTGATGAGTCTAATCAGGTTCTTGTTAGTTGACTCTACCAAACCATTGCCTTGCAGATAATAATTTGATGAAGTCTTTAGGTATATACCATTTTTAATACAAAATGAGACACTTTGGACCCCAAGAACACCTTGGCATTTTCAATTATAATAGTGTGAGGTGGTCTGAACCTGGTCATAATTTCTTGTAGGAGATCTAGAATCACATTCTCTATTATTTATTTTAAGGGTACTGATTCTATCCACCTTGTGAAATAATTTATTGCTGTAAGGATCCACTTATGTCTCATTCTTGAAATTGGATTAATCATTCCAATAAAATCGAAGCCCCATGGTGCAAAAGGCTCTTTAAAAATTATAAGGTTGAGTGGCAATGCAACATTTCTTCTCTTACCAATGTAAAATTGACAAGATTAACACCTAATAACCATAATATGACAATCAAAAAACATAGTGGGATAGAAATACCTTTCCTAGAGTATCTTGATAGATGTGGTCCTTGAGAAAAATGGCCTCCAGATATTTTATAATGTAGTTCATGTAAAACATTTCCAGTTTCTTCCCCCTCCATGCATCTGAGTAGGATCCCAACAAAATTACTTTTTAAAAGGAAAAAGTCTACTAGGATAAAGCTAGACCCCTACTATCGATAGTATCTTCTTTTATTTTAGGGTAGATGACCCAAATATTGGCCAGTCTTTATGAAATTAACCCTATCAGTCACCCAAAACTCTAATTCATTTTCTTGTAATCAGAGTACAATATATTCAACAACTTGTTTTTCTATTAGAGTTTTAGAATCTTGAGCAAGGTATTGACACAAGCCCCTCCCTCTTATTAATTTAGTGGGCTTAACTTTAATATCATATTCTAATATCTTAGTTATCTAATTGGCTCACTTTTTAGTGATTTCACCCTCCATTATGTATTCCCTAACACTTGAATGTGTTACGAATATTGTGACCTTGTTACTAGTAACTAAGTGCCTAAATTTTTTGAGTCCTTTAACAATAGCATAAGCTTACCTCTCAACAAAATTATACCTTAATTTATAGTCCTAGAGAGTCCTAAGAAGAAGGCAATCAGATGTTTTCCTTGTTTTATATCCTTTTGGGTTAGTATTGATGCTATGCTATGTTCTCCCCCGTAGACATACATGATGAAATAGTTTGAGAAATTAGGGTTACATAGGACTGAGGTGGATACAATTATACTTTTAATACTATCAAAATCTTGTCACCCCTCAACCATCCATTTAAAACTAATGCCCTTTTTAAGCATTAGAGTGATGGGTCTAACCATTTTGATAAAGTTTGAAATGAATCTACTTACAAAGCTAATATTCCCAAAGAAAGATTGTACCACTTTCTTATTTACTAGTAGGGATAAATCTAGTATTTCCTTGACTCTTTTTTGATCTTTGGAGATCCCTTATTTTGATATAATGTATCCAAGTAACTTCCCTTGGGGTACTCTAAACACACAATTTTTAGGGTTTAAAGAGATCTCATTTTCTTGGCACTTCTAAAAAATAGCTTCCAATTGATCGAAATGATCTTCAACCGACCTAGTGAAGATGGTGAGATCATCAAGATAAATCAAAATTGATTTATTTATTAATTCCCCAAAGGCAATGTCCATAGCTCTTTAGAATGTAACCCTTACATTCAAGACTCTGAATGGCATTTTGGCATAAGTAGAAGTCCCCCACTTTTTTGTGAAAGTGGTCTTGTGTTGATCTTATTCTCCTAACCATATATGATTATAACTTGAGAAGCCATCTAATAAAGAAAACTTCTCTAATTCTACCATAATCTATAGAATCTATTCCATTGAGGGTAAGGGTTAGTGATCCTTAAGAGAGGCCTTATTGAGATCCCTGAAGTCCACATAGAGTCTAATTTCTCCATTATTTTTCCTTACTGGGACCAAGTTAGAAACCCATATGGAGTGCTTGATGGGGAAGATAATCCTAAACTCTAGTAATTTCTTAGCTCTTCTACCATGAGAGACTCTATCTTTGGATTAATTGGTCTTTACTTTTGGTGAACAAGTTTTGATCCTTCTATTAGGTCAATAGTATGTTAGACAATCTCTCTCTTGTAACTGTGAAGATCCTTGTATGTCCACACCTTTACCTTATTGTATTTGTGACATAAAGCCACCAATATTTACTTTTAATTTTGAGTGGTCACCTTCCCTACTTTCAAATTTATCCCATTAGAGAATTCAAGTTTAGAATACTCCTATTTACTTGCCACAAACTTTCTTTTATCTATGTTTGCGTCATCAAGATCAAATAAGTTCTCAAGGGTTATTAACCCCTTTGGAAGATTATCGGACCTTAATTATATGATTTGGTCACCATATGCTTATTCAATTTTAGGTTATAATTGGTCTGCAAACTCTCTTGACTATTGTAGAAAAATTATGATATATTAATCACTCTCAAAAACCTACCAATTATCCTCATTATCAGGTACAATAGGTTGAATGATTACCTTGAAAATTCCCTTATTGGTTAGCAGATATTTGGTTAGATCAAACTAAGATCAAATTTGAGCCATTATATCTACTTCAACATTTTGAGTCCTTAGGATGACTTCAATGTCGAAAGCATCAAAATTTTTGATCAAGTCCCAAACTTTATGGTGATAAGACCTCATCTTTGGGTTCTTTGCTACAAAAGTTTCTCTAATTTGTTTGACCACTAACTTTGAGTATCCTAGGACTCTCAGATTCTTGATCCCTTCCTTATGAGTGAGAATCAGGCCATGCACTAGAGATTCCTACTTTGCTTCATTGTTAGTGAAACCAAATTACAAATGTAAGGCCTTAAGGATATTTTTTCCCTTTAGGAAAGTGAGGCATATACCTACCCTTGAGCCCTTCTTGCTTCTTACTCCATCAAAATTTAGAGTCTATATTAAATAATTTTCTATGGGGCTTTCCTTTTTAGTCATTTCACTCTTCATTATGTCAAGGATTTTAAGATTCTCATCAGAAATGATATAAGTTCCTAAACTAGTGGAATCAAAGTTTCCAAAAGGATCTTCTAATGTTAAAGCTAATAGATAGTTCTTACCTTCATGTTCACCAACTTCTTCTATTGATTCCTCTATATAACTTCTTTATTTTCTTATGATCATCACATGGGAGGCTTCAAACGTTAATTCCATTTTGTCTATAATGTGTTCCTTACATAAGGGTTCTAATAACACTTTCATTTTAGAATCATACTTGGTTCTTAGAATTAGATGTGACCAATCAAGGGACATATATCATCTGATCATTGTTGTAAGGTCTCTAGATAGGCATAATCCAAAGATAGGAGGGATGTCTATAACTACTATATCTTTTAAAATAGTTATGTTTGGGAAAGAATATAGTTTTAATGGAAGCCCACTAACAATCCCAATGGTTTGTACTAAATTTACATCATGTTGCATGACTCCTTTAGTCAATGGTTCATATTTGATCTTTAAGGAATCAGCTATTAACTTAGGCATGCCTATAATGATTGCACCTGAGTCTATCATAGAGTTGTGAAGCAACTTCTTACCCACTATAAAATTCATATAGAAGGGGTTAGGTTTAGGTTTCCTTACCTCCTTTTCAGTGTTCATTAGGATTGTTAGTTATTGTGGTTGAGGTACTACTAATTGCTCTTTGCCTTAATTTGATGTAGCTTCTTTTGTGGTATTAGTATTTGGGTCACTATGGTCCTTTATTTCTTCTTTCAATAAATCCTTTTGCTTGAGGATGGCTAACATATCCCATAACAAAATATTAGTAGGGATTTTCTTTAGCTGTTCCACCACATTGATTAATCCAAGTGGTTGTGCCTTGACATACTATGGCCACCTTATCCTTTTAACCATTATGTTAGAGATCCCTTCTTTATAAGTGGTTATTGGAACCTCTTTCCATGTCATGGGGACTTGAAAAAATGGGGCTAATGGCACCTTTCTTGATTTAGTGTTGATAGTAGGGAGAATCTCAGTAGACTCAACCATCCTCCTTTTTGATTGTGTAAAATAATTAGATTAAACTACATTTTTAGAGGTAGATATTTCATTAATGAACACAGATTCCTCATCTTTAATCCATGAAAACAAAGCATGTTTAGGAGAAATTTCTCTTTCCTGTTCTAGTGACATGCCTTACATTTGAGCCACCATGGCTACATTTTGAACTTTAGGTGACTGGTATAGTCTTGATAAGGTCACTTCTTGGCTTCCCATTATTATTTGTTTAGCTACTCTTTATTTTAGATTTCCCATAGGGAAATCTCTTGACATGTGAGAATCATTACAAATAAAACACCATGCATTTTTTTCTTTTGCCAAGTTGTTTTGGCCAGGGACTAGATCTCTTCCTGAGCTTGGTGGAACCATCTAAAATAGTGGGGGTATGGGGACAATTTAGATAGGTAGTTGTGAAGTTGATATTTGAGTCCCTTGGTACTGATTCAACTGGTAGGGGGTCTAGTCCCTTGGAAAAATTGATAAGGAGGTCATTAGTGTGAAGCTTGGTTCTTCTTAAGATTGAAAATTTCATTAGAGAAGGTTCTAAGGATGTTCTGGACACCATTCATCTCTGATGAGGTAGAAGATGTAGTTATGATTGGTGTTTTTTGAGATGAAGGAAAGGTATATAGAGAAGTATTGGCATAGGAATTATTAGGAAGCCCTTCTTGAGATGGAAGGGATAATTCAAGGAACATAGGCATAAGAGGCATTGGGGGTAATTTATTGACATCTAACAAATTATTCTCTACTCTTACAGTGAGTTCATAAGCATTGGGAAGAGTCTGCCCTCCTAGTGATTGAATCATGACTGAGATATCAAAATTAAAAGCTTTGAGATAGAAAAATATTACCATACCTATAGGTAGTTGAGTTGAGATTATGATTCTTTGCCATGTCTTCTAAAATCTAGTATTGAAATCAGTCATTGCTTCTTGGGGGGCTCTCTTAATAGTGATTAATTACTATAGGAGGGATGATCTATCTTCCTTTTCATTGAATCCATCATATAATGGAGTTTTTAATTGGTCCCAATTTGCAATATAATTTGGTGCTAAATATCTATACCAATTAAGAACTCTTACCTTCAAAGAGGTGGAAAGTAGTCTCAAGGCTACATTTTGTTGCATAATAAAGTGGATAGTACATACATCAGTCACATCTTGAAGATGCTCTATTAGAGTCTTGAAGTCCTCTCTAGTAAATTTAGATAATACCTTCAGAGAATTAGCTAGAATGGGATCCCATGTATCAGAAGGCTTTGGTAGGATAAGTGGACTTCCACTATTCTAATTGACAAAGTTTATAAGTGGCACCTGAATAGCTATTTGACCTCCCAAATTAACTTGTTGAGTTGGCTTTCTCCTTGAAGTAGTCACCAAAGGAGTTACCAAGAGTCCTAGGTTTATTATAGATTGAGATATTGTAATCATTTCATGATTCTCCCTCCTTAAAGGATGTATTCTCATACACTTATAAAAAATATTAGGTCCTATCCCACCGGGCATGCCAAAAAAATTGTTGATGCTTAATTTTGTAACTAATAACTAGAGTCGTGAGAAGTTTTAAAGACGTGGGACTTGAACCTCGAAACAACTTCCAAATTTTAAATAAGCTAGCTCTTTTATTGGGGTTTTAGTGTAAAGGGAGAGAAAACAATGCATAACAGGATTATTTAAACTACTAAGGTGATATGCCAAGATTGGATTCCTTTCCTGAACAACACAATGAAGAGTACTGATAGAGTTTACCGAAAGATTAAAGAGCGTAAAACATGATCAATAGTTTCAGCAAAGACTATAGACTAACCAAAGGCTCATAATATAAAAGTAACTTGAATCATAATCTATTTCTAATAGCACAGTATTAGTTTCAATAGTTTTTCCTAAAAATATTAAAGAGTATGCAACATGGTTAATAATCTCAGTAATTATGTGAAGCTGACAAAAAGGCTTATAGTAGAAAATGAGAAGCAATACTGAAAGTAGACTATTATTTCACAAAACACCACTCTCTCTTTATATATGAACAAATTACATAAGGCAAAATACATAGAATATAATATTCAAACTCTAAAGAAAGGAAACTGTTAAGGCATTCTAATGCATCCAAAAACTAGCTTTTAAAACTCTGTATATGATCTAGATGAATCCCCATATTTTTACATTTTATAGATAATTATAACCTAAAAAAAATATCTAATATGAGTCTCTACCACTTTTTTGGGTTTAATCAATTGTCTATAATTTTTGGATCAAAGAAACTACATGCCATTGGAGCCGAACCACTTGGGGCTTTTTTCTATTAATTCTAATAATTATCCCTCATTTTTTTCAATTGTTGATATTTTTTATACTATCTGTAAGCTATGCATGGAATCCTTTTGAAATTTGGGAGGTTTTTTATATTTACCTTGGATTTTAGGGAGTGTAGTGGTGACATGTGGATACCCTCCATGTGCTTCATACTCTCCTACTACCTCTTGACTCAAAATAAAACATTGTTTAACCATGTATCAGTCTCATGCTTAATGGAGGCTTGTAAAAACTCTTTTTTATTTGAGGGAGTGATGAGGTGATAAATGGCACTATTCCATGTTAATTTGAATTTAAAAAACTTTTTCTGAGCTTTATCAAAAGGGGACTCTATGAATCCTAGTGCTTACCATTCGACTCACTGTTGGGACCTTTACTTTTATAAAAAGGGATTGTCATTGAACCATGTGTCTATCAAGCACAAACTGAAGGCTCTTTTTCATTACTTCGAGATAGAAATATTATCAAAGCAACACATGAATACCCTTTGCACTCAACTCTATACTTAGGTTATTTCAGACTTGTACTTAGAACACTGCAATGGTACTTATCAAAAGGAAACAAGAGTCTTGAGTAAAAATAAATCTTTATAGAACATAATTGTATAGGAACCTAGAGGGAAAGATAGACTTGTCAGACCAAAAAGAGAAAGAAAAAAGGCTATAATGACACAAAAAAGTGGGAAAATTAGGAAATTAAAATACATTAACAAAAGTAGGAAAGAAAGCAAGAAACAAAAGTAGGAAAAAACAACTTAGAATTGGAGTTGACATGCAAAATTTGAAACTATATAAAAAAAACTCAATCTGTTATTTTTAGTAGCTTCTATTTTTAGTAAGTTTTGCATGAAAGTGCACCAAACAAACCTATTAAATGAATTTTAACTAAAATTCACATCTAATTACAAAAATATATAATTTTAAAAAATAGAAAACATTGAAAAAATATTAAGATGCATTTTTGAATCCTTAGATGGTCGCGTATGGCCTCTTAAAAATATAAAAAACATCCATAAATGGATAGGGTGAGTTATGGTTGCTCCAATATTTTTAAGATAGTCATTTTATCATGAAGGAGAGCTCAAATAGAGATACAAATCAAAAGTTATGGCTTCATTTTCTACATCATTCTCCTCTATTTGAAAACCACTTAGCTCCTATGAATTGCTTTGATTGTATTACTACCATTTATTCTTATCAATCTTCTTTAGCTCTAATTATGAAATCCAAGTTTTGTATTCTTGATGTAATCTTTCCCACTGTATAAAATACCTATCATAACTTCTTTGCCTTGTGTTTACTATCTTATTATCCATAACATGCACTATCTTTTCTTTCTTCTTCTTTGGTACCTATTGGTGCCAATATACTTCATATTCTTCACCTTCACCATATTATCCATGGAAGTAATATAAGTTTGAAACATTAAATACTAGAGATATATCAAAATTTTGTGGTAAACTCACCTCATAAGCATTGTCATTGATTTTCTTCACAATTTTGTAGGATCTAATTTTCTTTTATTTTAACTTGTTATATGTGCCTTTTAGAAATATATCTTTCCTTAAGTAAACCATCACTAAATCTCATTCCTCAAATATTTTAAACCTTCTTCTAACATCTGTTGATGATTTATATTTCTCATTACTTTCTTGTAACTTTCTTCTTACTTCTTCTAGTTGTTGTATAAATTCTATAAATGCCTCTATATCATCACTAACTCATTATAAAATTGGTAATTATAATAATTATAAAACATTCATAGGATTTACATCAAAAATAATATTAAATATTGATCTTTATATTGATCTATTCACTACACTATTATATGTAAATTAAGCTTATGATAAATCCAAGTCCCATTGCTTGGGCTTCTCTCCAACTATACATCTTAGAAATTTTCCTCAGCTCATGTTTACAACTTATGTTTACCCATTTGTTGGGGATGATGTTGATGCCTCTATGTGTATCATAGGTGCTCTTGGTGTTTAAAGAACACTTCTCATATTATAACTTGGGGAGTTCAAAGTATAAGTTGTAATTTGTGATAATTAGATTATCTTTTGTGAAATAGAGGCAAAAATGCAGATTGTTCCAAAATATTTATATTAAATGGTGGTTGGGAGCCACCTTGGCCCTTGATGATCTTTACAGGATATGAAGCACCTACCCTAATATCAATGAATTATGATCAAATTCTAATCTAAGACTATTATAGAATGAATGTTTACAATGATTTTAAGCTATAATGATCTAGTTAAAAAAGAAGCAAAAGGAAAGGTAGGGTGGAAAGAAAGCATGTGATTGCTGATCTTTGTCTCAAACATTATGACAAGGTTGAAATTCCAACTGAGCATGAATTCAACTAGTGTATAATGTGAAATAGCATATACTCAAATCCCATTACACACTAGGCTAGTTTCTAAGGATAATATGAAAAAGTACAAGTAGGAACTAGATTTACTTTTAAAATTTACTGCAACAATATAATAGCATAACACATCCTTATGCAGAGTAAAATGAAGTAAAACTACGTACATTCAACTAATATAGCATTTTCAAAAAATAGTAACCCTTTATTATAGATGCATGCCCAAAATTTAAAAAACCATTCAAATCTAAGACTTAGAGAAAGCAATTGAGAGAGAAGCTATGATGACAATTCACACAAATAATTGAGACAAAATTTATAATATTCCCTACTTGTATTGAATTACTTTAAAAGCTACAATGTAGTTTCTATCTCTTATAACTCTCTCCCTTTTTTACAATAGATAATACCACTTTTATAGGTTTCAAGGGGGCACATCAGTCAGTTACATTAACTGACGAGTGTATGAGTAAGGACAACTATCCTTTTAAAAGGTTCCTTAAAATAAACTAAACTTTCCAAAATAAACTTACCGCTCAGGCAACATGATAACAAAAATGCACATTTCTTTACAAATAATATTCCAAAATTCAAATGGAATAAAACACTCACAGCTAGCTGATGGGCCATGGGTTGATGCTACTGCATGCTTTTTTTTGGAGGATATTTGACCTATAGTGTTGGTCATTGATAAACTAAAGATTAATCACTGACCTCAATAAAAGCTCTTATCCATGGTATTATAGGTCCTCAAGGTCTTTATAAATATTTTCCATAGCCTTCTTAATGCCCCTGACATCTCCCATTTTCTCTTTAGAGGAGAGAAGTAAACCCATGTCTTTGTTATTTCCCTTTGCGGTTTGGTTCTCTCCTTATTTTCTCACTTATTGCATAAATTATAAGGTTCTTTGTTAAAATTCTTCATCCCCTATGAGACCCAGTGGGCTGAGGGATGTGGGATCTTTGGTAAGAATTGCCTAAGATAGGAGACATTTCATCCTCCAACTACTTGAAGGATTTAGCAAGGATTTCCATATATTTAGACCAGCTGTCTAGGGCATCAATTTTATCCACCAATATGGCCATGGCCATATTTAGATGTTTATTACTAATAGTCCTAAAACCTAGGACTATATTTTTGGATAGATCCTTAATTAGTTCTTTCACCTAGAAGATTGTAGATTACCATTGGCCAACTTGGCATGTTGCCTTAGATATTTGCATCTCTATTTCCTTCTATTTTGTTCTAGTTATTTTCATAAGGTAGAATAGCCATATCAAGACATCCTCAAATTTATTAAACTTGTCCTCATGAATAGATAATATGACATCTTCTTTTAGATTCTTATTTTCTTAGAGAATATCCTTGATCATTGTTTGTAATTTATCACTCTAAGCTTGAACCACCTCTAAGATATTTTCTTTAAATATTTTATCTTGACCTAATTTTTGCCTAACCACTAGGGTTAAGCCAATAAATGGTTTAACCTTTTGGAAGGTGAACTCTTCTCCTCTTACTATTGCTCTTTTCTCAATTGACCACTCCATGCTAGTAGACTCTAGGTTAAACCTAACTCCAACTGATGATTTAGTCTCTTTTAGAGTATAAAACTCAACTTGTGCTCCACTTGAAGTTTTGGGAGCATCTATTTGAGTACCACCTGATCTCCTAGGGTAGTCATCTTTCTCTCTTCTTCTTCTTGTTGCAGCTCTAAGATCCAAGGTTTAAGATCTTCATGAACATGAATGTTCACTGACTTTGTGTTTTCCCACCAGTGGTGCATAGTTGGTATCTTTTATAACTTCCCATATAGAAACCACTGAGGAATGATTGGCCCATGGATTAGATTTTCACCACTAAATATATTTACCTCACTTAATGGGTGAGTGAAGGTCACTCTAGGTTTCTTTGGTCCTATAGAAACTAGGGCTAGTTTAGCTTTTCTTTTCTACAAGGGAGTAATGATAACTAACTCCAATGCCACATACTTGCCTTTATCCTTTTCTATCTCTAACCCCTCATTAGTTTGAGACTAAGGTTCTTCTACTTGTTCAATTTCTTGATTAGATCCATAGGCATTGGCCAACATTTATAATATATCTTTTAGTATTTCTCTTACATCTATATATTCAATGGGGGACCTTGGTATTTTATTTTAGGTTGAAGATGGTGGCCCTTCACTAGGTCTACTTTCCTCAGGCCTTTATTTAATCAACACTTCATGCTTTTATACAATGTGTGCCTTAGATTACCATGTTTCTATATGTGGTTGGGCTAGAGGAGTGTCATAAGATTAACCTCCCAATAGGTGGTAATATTTATGATTGAGTTTCTAGATGTCATCACTTCCCTTCATATCCCTCATCAACCTTGCCTCTAGGTTGATGTTTAATTTCTTCAACCTTGTCAGGATATCATAGAAAGATGAATCCTTTGTGTAAAAACTATCATAAACACCTAGGTCATGCTCATAAGGTGAAATCATTTATTTGGATTTTAGATGCTTTGTGACCTTATAATTTGGATCCCATTACCTTAAATCATCATGATGAAAGTGGATCTATGTTTAGTAGCATCTTCAATGTTGTTATAATATTAGAAGATGGTCTTTCCAATAGCTAGGGGTAGAATGTGTAGCAATCCTTTCTTCTTCTCCTTAAAATCACCATCTATACCATTGAATATTTAAAAGGCAACTTCTTGTTTGGATAACTTATTTGGAATGTGGACTAGTAACCTTAATGTGGTGCATTGTGTTCCCTCAATCCAGATGACTATGCAATCCAAGTAAAACCATATATCTCCAATGGATTTGATGGATTTCATTACCAATGGGTTAATTCTTGGTATAGAGGTTCCTATTAAGGCTTCATTCAAATGAGGATGGATGAAATCACATATAAACTAGATATTCTCTTTATATTTGAAGATGTGCAATTTGGATTAGAGTAAAATTAGGACGCTATCTGTGTCCTCTCAAGAGACCATCGCTTGAAGTTAGGGATCTCAATTATGAAAATTAGGGCATCCAAGAGGTAGGACATCAATAGAATTCCTTCCTAGTCCCTTTCTTGACCATGGTGATCTATCTACATAGGCATGTGCTGATAAAGTCACTAATAAGGGGAGTTAGCTCTTTTTCAATCATGTAATAGACTAGGGGTACCCACATTATGTCAATGTAAGTGGCTGTAGGAATTTTAGAGAGTCAATTCATTAGGGTCATTATCACTCTAATTCTATCTTGAAATTGGTTGATAGGAATGTTCCTACTAGGGTCAAAAAACACATGGCTTCTAGAATATAGCCATAGTATCAAAATGGTGTTAAGGTCATTTTTATTAACCTATTTGAAAAGTGTGTGAACATTCACCCAAGGCTTGGGGATCTTGTAGTATATCTCAAATGCAATAGGGGATACATAGGGAATGAATTTATGAGTACACTCATTAATTATCATACCTTTTTCAATTCTACATTCCTTAAAAATAGGAATAAGGACATCAATATAGTGGAGTACCTCTGGTTTAGCTACTACATGGTGAAGGCTCACCATTTATGATATAATTAAGTCATAGTACCTCATATTTAAGGATTAAATTATTTATTCTTATTTAGTTATGGGATATAACTCTTCAATTATCAAAATATCTTAGACTAATTATTCTCCCCAGTATTTAAGGACACAACATCAAGCATTGTGTCTTTAAAGACCCTTCCTTCTGAGTCTATCGTTAGATATAGCTTGGTTTCTTCTCTATGTTACCTTCAATATACCATGACTGTGAATTTTGTGAATTGATCAATACTGGTCTACAAATTACCTCTAGATCAGTTTACACTTGCTTGAATAACAATTGGGCTCTTCTAGTTCAATTGTGGTTAATCTGAGATCAAATTAGGGATTTTATTATAGGTTAGGGCTTTTTTATGGCTTTAATTGCAATGGTTTACTTGGACTTAGGTGAATTTATGCCTTGGATTTGATTTAGACAATTGTATTTATATGTTTGCCTTTTCAAGCCAATAAAATCTTCAATTTTTTCATCTTATGCCCATGTGGCATTTATGTGGCAGCCCACTAGTAGTTTTCATGGCATTTTTCATAATGTCTTTGAAGAACTAACCATTATCCTTTTAAAATCTAGTTTTCACTTCAAACCATTTAATCTTCACACATGGATCAATGTGGACCATTGATCTTAATTCGAGGACTCACACACCATTGG
>JARHVA010002778.1:1942500-1970000 GCA_037957365.1 Torreya grandis | reverse complement strand
TACAATTAAAGCATGAAGATCCACTATTAGTAATTTTAGGAAAAGTTAAAGCAGGACTATGCAACATAATAGGCCACCCTCAACAAGTGTGGATGATCTTCAAATACAAATAATCTCTAAAACATGACAAGTTTTTAGTGTTAAGGTTCATATTTGCACAAGGGTCCTTATTTTTCAAAAATGGGGGTATGTTAACCTCAACAAATGGTGACTTCTTGGGGAAACATTGCAATATGTTAGAACTTAGAGACTTTGATTCATATAAACAACTAGGTCACTTATTCCACTTAACCACTACCATTATGAAGATTAGTTTATGGCTAAAACAAAATTTGCATCTAATTAATGATGATTAATCATCAAAACATAGCCATGTTGTGTGTGTGCTTTGATTCCACTTACTATTTTCCATGAGACTCAGGGGAAAACTTCTAGGTTTCAAGTCTTCAATCAAACTTTGACTTGGAACATGTTTGGATACTCATTAATCATCATGCTCTTAGTTTAGAGAAGGCTTGGGCATTGCTCTACTTCTAGCTAGGCATCTATATCCCCTATAGATATACCTTTGGCTCCACTCATGACCTTGTTCCACTACCATCTAGGTGCCCATTGCCCTAATAGAGATTACCCAAAATCAACTTTGCTTGAAAATCTTTTGATTTTGCCATAAGTTCTATTTTTTGTATTTTTAGATCTTTTGGGCTTTCTAGCAAAGGTTGGGAACTAAGATAACTAGATTTAAGGATTTGGTCAAGTGTTTTATCTTTAAAAATCACCTATGGTGATAAATTTTGTCCCAAGTAAGGATATTTGTTAAGTGCAAACATGATCATGCCTTAAAAATTTAAGCTTCATTCTACATGTACAATTCTTCCTAAAACCATTTTTAGATCAAAACCATGTTTAAGTCCTTATGGGCCAATGAACCTATTCACCAATCTTTACCAATTCCTTTAAATTATAACATCAAGCTCATATTTCTAGTCCATGGTCATCACATACTTAAGATCTATACCTACATTTCTAAACTTATGTAGTTCTTTGAGTAATCTGGGGCTGAGGGCTATCTAAAAAGACTTATTAGAAGAAAATAACATAACAATAAAAATGAAACACATAATAGAAATCAAAGGAAAAACAATTAAATATATACAAACTTATGTACAAATAAGGGATAAGAAGGAAAATGACAAAAAGGAAACTGAACTAGCCTACCTACCCTAAATCTAACCATCGTTACATATTTACTCCATGAATATCCTAAGAAGAGCAATAGAAAAGTAATGCTTGATATATTGCCCATTGGTTGGTAGTGTTAACTTTGATCCTTGTAGATATTTTAGTTTAAAGGTATTATATCCAAATGTTTTTAAAATTTTATAAGGGACAATCCATGGAGGTGTGAATTTACCATGTTTTCCCTTGGGCTTAGATGCCTTGTCCCAAAGAAGAACCAAGTCTCCCTATCTGAACATTTTAATCTTTGATTACTTGTCAAAACACATTTTCAATATGGTTTGATGCCTACTAAAGCTATTAAAATATTCTTCTCGGGCATCTTCCATCTAAACTATGTCAAGTAGGCTTGAGTTTACAAATTATTGGTCTTCCTCCATATACTCTTGCATAAAATTGTAAGTTGGCAGCTTGAGGGTGATGGGGAATATGGGTTCTTGGACATATATTAATAATAAGGGGAATGATTTAAGGGCCTACTTAATTATTGTTCTATCTACCCAAAGGGTATATTTGAGGAGTTTATGCCATGTTCTAGGTTTGTCTACAACACACTTCTTAATTGCTTTCATCAAGTTCTTATTTTTTGATTTAGACACTCCATTACCTTGAGGGTAATGGTTTTATGAGAACTTGAGGATACAACCATTATCATATTCCCATTTTGTCATTCCTATGGATATGAATAAAGACTCATTGTCACATACCAAAGAGAGTGGAGTCCCAAATCTGGTGCATATATTCTCTTCCAAAATTTTTATCACTTCTTCAATTTTGCACTGTTTAGTAGCTACTACTTCAATCCACCTAGTGCAATAGTTAGTTGATATTTGAACATATTTATGAGATTATAATGAATTAGGATTGATGAATCCAAAAAAATCTATCCCCCATTATGCAAAGGATTTATCAACCATTACTGGTTGCAATGACATTGCTAGTTTTGGTTCTTTTATGCTAAAGGTCTAACATGAGTGGCATTCTCTTACATGCCTATGAGCATATTTAAAAATGGTAGGCCAATAGTAGACAAACCTAAGGATATTTTGAGCTATGGTTATTCTATATGGAAGTCCTCTTCCTAAATTTTCATGAAACATGCTCATTATCTTAGTGGCTTCTTCCTTGGACACACATCTCAAGTACACACCTTCAAAGTTATTTCGGTATAGGATTCACTTTTTGATCAGATAGTGAGCTAATTTGAACTTGAGGGATATTTTTTTCTCCCTAGTTAGTCCTACAGGATAAGTTCCATTTATCAATAAATGAATGATGGGATCATACCAGTCATTAGGTTGAAAATTGTGTTGATCAACCTACATAATACTTAGTTGGGGGCTACTATTGGCAATCAATTGGATCAAACCTTGACACCTTACAAATTTTGAAATCTTCATCTCTATGTCATATTATTGAAGAATAGACATCCACTTACCTCTTTGATCTCCAAGCTCATTCTAACTTACCATTAACTTAGTAGTTGGATCTGAAATAATGACATACACTCTATTCCTAAGAATGTATTGCCTAAATTTATTAACAACTTTGACTAATGCAAAATCTTGTTTATCAATAAAAGGATAGTTTAAATCAACATTTTTCAACATAGTGATCATAAAATTAATTGGATGATCACAACCATCTATCTTTTATGTTAAAATATTAGCAAAAGAGTAAAGGAGAAAATCCTTTGAGAAGTCTAGACTTATCAAGACTGGAGCCTGACTGATTGCCCTTTTGATTTCCCCAAAGGCCTTCTTTGATTCCTCATTCCATGAGACTTTAGAATCTTTATTTAGCATGTCATTTAATGGTTTGATATTTTTTGAAAATCATAAAATGAATTTTCTCACAAAGTTTATCTTGCCAAAAAATGATTTTAGTTCTTTTCTGCTATTGGGAGGTTCTATATTTGATATAGATTCTATTCTTTCAAGATTTATAGAAATCCCATCTTTAGTAATAATATGGCCTAACAAATTTTCTTCAGTGACACAAAAAATTCTCTTCTTAGGTTTGAGGGAAATTACATACCTTCTACACCTTTAAAATACCTATTGTAAATGTATGAAGTGGTCCTCCATGTTCTTAGAGAAAATAGTTAGATCATCCACATAAATTCTGATGCATTTACCAATCAAACCTTGGAAGGCATGGTCTATGTCTCTCTATAAGGTAGCTCTTATGTTGATCAAACCAAAATTAATTCTCTTATAGGCAAAGGTGCCCCACTTAGTTATAAATTCCATCTTCATTTTATCTTTCTTGTCTACCAGTACCTGATTGTATCCTAAAAAACCATCAAGCAATGTTATCATGGTAGAACTAGAAATAATTTGTATTACTTGGTCAAGAGATGGGAGAGGATAATTATCCTTTTTAGATGCTCTATTGAAATTCTTAAAATCAATACATAATCTGATTTTTCCATTCTTTTACCTAACTGGTACCAAATTGGTAACCCAAGTAGAGTGTCTGATGGAAATAACAATTCTAGCATCTAATAATCTATTGACTTCCTTAAAAATCATGGGTTATAAAATAAGATTGATAGGCATTTGATTTTTCTTGAAAGGTTCACAATTCTCTATAAGAGGTATGGTATGAGTGATGACTTTTGGATAAAAAATCTTCAAGTCATCATATGACCAAACTATTACATCTTTGTATTTTGTTAATAGTTCTTTGGCCCTTTTGTTTTCAACACTGGTATAGGCTTTTCCAATGTTGACTAGCTGAGGTTGATATTGATGTACAAGATCAACTATATTATAATATTTCCCACTTAATTTGGGAATCTTAGAGGCTTCATCTAGCTTATCTTGATCAAGAAACATTTATAAATCAATCATTCCCTTAGGGATCTTGTGGTCATTCAACTGAATGTCTTTGCCATCAAATTTGTTCTCATGGATGGTTTCATTGGCCTCATCTATGATTTGGGCCTCAAATGCTCTTGAATTAGCCATGAAGTTTAAGATTTGTTGGTCATCACTAAAGAATTATAGATAGTTTACATTATATGGGATAAAAGGACAAGGTATTAACTCAATGCTAAAGTTTGGTGAGTTCTGGTTAGGCATAAAATTATCTACAAAAGATTCTAGTTCATTATCAACTTTATTTTCCTTCTTAGGGATATACATACTATTGAAAGCATCAAAATACTCAACTAGATCCCAAAACCTAAATTTTTACCTCTTATGGTATGATAATTTGCATTGATATTTACTCCTTACAAGATTGACTACTAGTTCTGAGTCACCATAAACTAGTAATTCCTTGAATTTGTTCTTGATGGCAAATTGTATTCTTAGGATGAGAGCTTTATATTCAACAAGATTTTTGGTACATGGGAACTGGAGTTTATAAGAAGCATGGTATTTATTAATAATAGGGTTAGTTAAAATAATTCCTACCCTAGATCTACATTTACACCTATCCCCATCAAAATGCATCTTTCTTAATCTAGGAATAGTATGAGAAGGCTTAGAGTTACTTTAGTAGTTTCAAGATTGAAAACTCCCAAATCAGAATCAGCTATGTTTATCTTTTCATTGACAAAATTGAACTCCATGATCATACTTTCATCCCTAGTTCTCTTTCCATTTTGATTTGATTTAGAACTCCTTTCTAAGGTAGCCACATATGTGAATAGTTTGAGGACATATATCCATTTAAAGCTTTTATCCATTATCTACTTAAAATAAACCTGTAGGCATCAAGGATATCCACCACTTAGATATCTATGAATTATTAGACTCTTGGCTCAAAATCTAGTTGCATGTGGACATTTAACAATTATCCTATCACCTTGACCCTAGACTTATCTAACTAGGTGAAAAATCTATCAGACTTAATGGGGGTCAAACCAAGTTATTTAAAAATACCTATAGGCATGATATTAGTAGAGGCACCAAAATCTAATAAAAAGTTATGCAAGTTCTTATCAAACATCTTGACTATAAGTAGGAAGGGTGGGGATTCTATCTTAGCTTTGTACATATCCAAGATTACATTATCAATCTTAGATATCTTGATAGTTTTCTTTGATAAGGATTCCAAAAATAGATCTCTTTGATCCATTATCTATGTCAATTCATGAAAAGTAATGTTAGCTTTAATTTAATTCATGTCCTCTACAATATTATACCCAGTTTTATTTTAATGAATAAATGTATTAGTACTCTATTTAGAAGTAATTCCCTTTGAAGGTTCTGGGGTATTATCTAATGTAGTGTCTAGAGGGGTGCCAAAGTTGTTTGAAGGAGTTGAATTAGTTAGGGGATATTTTTGCTCCCTATTTTTGAGAGGGTAGGTCTTCTTCAAGAACTAATTGAAGGAATGAACTTCTTCAAGAACATCATCAAGTTCATTATCTTTTTGGAAGGGGAAATCAAATGTTTCCACCATAAAGGTCTGGTCAACATGCTTGGATCCTAAAGTTATTATATCAGTATCCTTATTAGGTACTAGCTCAAAAGTATTCAATTATTTTTGAAAGGATTCAAAAGCTTTATAAAATTTAATGCAATCAATTTATCCATGCTTAGTAGTACAATGAACTCTATAGTAATTTGTTAATGCAATGTCAATAAGATTAATGTCCATGTTCTTATCAATAGATGATTCATTATTCTTATTACTATGAAATATATCATTCTAAAACCTATTATTAGGTCTATTAAATATTTAGAATGAGAAGTTCATACTTGAGCTTTCACTAGTATGACTAACCTATTTTTGTAATTGAAGGGAGTCCAAGCTAAGATTTTGGATAATTTTTAAAATAGAGTCATTCTCATTTTTGGGGGTCTCTGAGTTATGAACTTGGTTAACATAGAGGTTGGAAATAATGCCTTTTTATCATTTGTACTAAATCCAATTACAACATGGCCCAAGAATCCTAAGTTTTAATTAGGAGTATCATGGCTCAAGGGTAACTGGTTTAGCACTAGGATCTAATTTAGGGCTAGCCTATTTTGATTATTGTTGGGAAATATATTCAAGGTAGGCATATGTAGATTAACATTTGGGATAGAGTATGCCATTTGTCCTTGAGGCTAAATTTAATCATTAATGATCACTACTTCATAATAAGCATGGGCTAAGGCGGTTATTATTGGTAGAGACCTCTTCAAGAATACAAAAGTCATGAGATCTACCACATCTTTATAAATTTATAAAGCCAAATAATCATTAAGTTTTTAGGGCTGTATGGTCTAGTTATGCATCTTCTAAAACTTGGCAGTAAATGCCCTTATGGACTCACTAGCATCTCTTTTGATGGTGGTAAATTGTTGGTACAAGATGTAGGGATTGATAACCTTGCCAAATTGGTCAATAAAGACATTATTAAAACCATCCCAATTGTTAATGTAATTATCAAGAAAATTAAGAAACCATTCATATGTAGCATCCTTGAATGTAAAAGGAAACAACCTATAATCCACATCTTCATGGATGACATTTAATAATCTTAATGCAATTTTGAATGATTTAATATGCTCTTTAATAGTTACAATACCATTTGGACTAAACATTGGCAAATATCTCTCAAGATTATGGGGGAGATCATGTGCTACACCTAGTATATTTATATAATAATCACCTAACCATGCCATACCTCGATGAAGGTTGAATGTAGGATTTATTTAGAGTGGTCAAGCAGGAAAAGATTTCAAACGTCTATGCCTACTTTTATCTCGCCTAGATTTCCTGTGGATCTCTAGTTCTAACAGAGGCTCTCTTGTTTCTAAATGTGATCTCATTCTTATTCTAGGAAATTATAGCTTAAGTATTTTGAATTCTATCTGAAATACAATATGTCAAGTTAATCTTTACAAAGAACTAAGGTTAGACTTGCATATTAAGCAATTTTTTCAAAGATCCATGTAAGGAATACCAAAAGACTATGATATTCAACTAAACTAGCACAAAGATATGTCAAAATATGTAAATATGATTGATCTTTACTCTTCTAAGCTCAAATGAGTTCAAATTTCCAAAGGATCTATGAATCTTTAACCAAAATGGCTATTATAATCCTCAAACCTTTTGAATTGACAAAAGATAAAACTATCCTTATCATAATTATGCATATATTCTTCAATAACATTGATATTTGTCTAAGAAATCACAAAGATAGGTCCAAAACTATGAATATCACCAATATTTACACAAATATGTCTTAAATAAACACATATCTACAAAGAATAACATGATCTTTGACCAAAATACACCATAATCAACAAATATCTTATAAAAGAGACCTCCCTCTAACACCAACAAAGCTTCTGCTTGTTGATGCCTTTATGTGTATCATATGTGCTCTTAGTGTTTAAATAAAACTTCTCATTTTAGAACTTAGGGAGTTCAAATCATGAGTTGCAGGCTATAATAATTAGATTATCTTTGGTGAAATAGAGGTAAAACACACAGACTATGCCACAACATTTATTTTAATTGGTCATTGGGATCCACCTTGGCCCTTGATGATCTTTGAAAGATATGAAGAACCTATGCTAGTACCAATGAATTATGATCAAACTCTAATCTAAGACTATTATAGATTAAATATTTAAAATGATTTTAAGCTATAATGATTTGGTTAAAAAACAAGCAAAAACAAAGGTAGGGTGGAAAGAAAGTATGTGATTACTAATATTTGTCTCAAACATTATGACAATTTTTAAATTCTAACTGAGCATGCATTCAACTAGTGTATAACTTGAAATAACATATAGTCAAATCCCATTACACACTGAGCTAGTTTCTAAGGATAATATGAAAGAGTACAAGTAGGGGCTAGATTTACTTTTAAAATTTATGACTACAATAAAATAGCATAAAAAATATTTATATAGAGTAAAATTAAATGAATTAAACCTAAGTACATTTAGCTAATCTAGGCATTTGCACAAATTAGCAACCCTGTACTATAGATGTACATCCAAAATTAAAAAAAAACCATTTAAATTTAAGACTTAGAGAAAGTAATTGAGAGAGAAGCTATGATGGCAATTCACACAAAAAATTGAGACAAACTTTATAATATTCCCTACTTGTATTTAATTGCTTCAAACGTTACAATGTAGTTTCTAGCTCTTAGAACTCTCTCCCTTTTTTACAATAGACAATGCCACTTTTATAGGTTTCAAGGGGGCATATTAGTTAGTTACATCAAATGACAAGTGTATGAGTGAGGATCACCATCCTTTTACAAGGTTCCTTAAAATAAACTAAACTTTCCAAAATAAACTAACCTCTCAGGGAATGTGCTAATAAAAACACACGTGCCTTTACAAAGAATATTCCAAAATTCAAATGAAATAAAACACTCTTAACTAGCTGGTGGGCCTTAGTTTGATGTTTTTACATGATTTTGTTGGAGGATCTTAAACCTGTAGTGTTGGTCATTGATAAATTAAAGATCAATCATTGGTTTTAAGAAAATATCTTGTACACAGTATTCTAGGTCCTTAAGGTCTTTCTTAATATTTTCCATAGCCTGCTTGATGCCCTTAGAATCTCCCATTTTCTCTTTAGAGGAGAAAAGTAAACCCATGACTTTGATATTGCCCTATGTGGTTTGGTTCTCTCCTTATTTTCTCAATTCTTGCATAAATTACAAGGATCTTTGTTAAATTCTTCATCCCTTATGAGAACCAATAGGCTAAGGGATGTGGGCTCTTTGGTAAAACTATCTAAGATATGAGATATTTCATCCTCTAGCTACTTGAAGGCTTTAGCAAGGCTTTCCATATCTTTAGACCAACTATCTAAGGCATCAATTTTGTCCACCAATATGGCCATGGCCATATTTAGATGTGCCTTGTTAATGGTCCTAAAACCTAATACTAGATTTTTGGATAGAACCTTAATCAGTTATTTCACCTAGAAGCTTATAGCTTGCCATTGGCCAACTTAGCCTATGACCTTAGAGATTTTCATCTCTATTTCCTTCTATTTTGTTTTGGTTGTTTTCAAAAGGTTGAACATGCTTATCATGGCATCCTCAAATTTCTTAAAACTATCCTCATGAATGGATAGTATGATAGCTTCTTTTAGATTCTTTTTTTCCTAGAGAAGACCCTTAATCATTATCTGAAATTGATCATTA
Organism: Torreya grandis; assembly: GCA_037957365.1. Lineage (NCBI taxonomy): Eukaryota > Viridiplantae > Streptophyta > Pinopsida > Cupressales > Taxaceae > Torreya > Torreya grandis. The sequence continues at coordinate 1,960,636 of JARHVA010002778.1, read as the reverse complement.
TGAGCTTGAGTGACCTCTAGGATATTTTATTCAAATATTTTATCCTAACCTAGTTTTTTCCTAGCTAATTAAGCCAATAAATAGTTGAACCTTTTAAAAGGTGAACTCTTCTCCTACCATGGCTCTTTTCTTAATTAACCACTCTATGCTAGCAAAATTTAGGTTGAACCTAACTCTAATTGATGATTCAACCACTTTTAGATTAAGAAACTCAACTTTTTCTCCACTTGAAGTTCTAGGAGCATCCATTTGACTACCACCTAATCTCCCAGGGGTAGTCATCTTTTTCTCTTCTTCTTGTCATTGTAGCTCCAACATCCAAGGTTTAAGTTCTTCATGAAGATGAATGTTCACTAACATTATGATTTCCCACTGATGGTGCATAGTTGGTATCTTTTGTAACTTCCCATATAGATTCCACTTAGGAATTATTGGCCCATGGATTGGATTTTCATCACTAAATATATTGACCTCACTCAATGGGTGAGTGAAGGTCACTCTGGGTTTCTTTGGTCCTATAGGAACCAAGGACATTTCATCTTTTCTTTTCTATAGGGTAGTAATGGGAACTAAATCCAATGCCACCTACTTATCTTTATCTTTTTTTATTTCTAACCTCTCCTTAGTTTGAGACTGAGGTTCTTTTACTTGTTCAATTTCTTCATCCAATCCATAGGCACTATCAAACATTTGTAATGCATCTTATACTATTTCTCCTGGATCTAATGCAATTACATATATATATTCAATGGAGGACCCTAGTCTTTTAAGCTAGGCTGAAGATGATGGACCTTCACTAGGTCTAATTTCCTTAGGCCTTTTTCCAATCTACACTTCATGTTTTTTTTAATGTGTGCTTTGGACTGCTATGTTTTTGTATGTGGTTAGGCTAGAGGAGTGGCAGAAGATTGACCTCCTAATAAGTGGTACTATTTTGGATTGATTTTTCAGATGTCATCAATTACCTTTATATCCATCATCAAACTTGCCTCTAAGTTGATGTTGAATTTATTCAACCTTGTCAGGACCTTAAATTAAAGATGAAGCCTTTGTGTATAGATTATCATAAAAACCTCGGTTATGATCATAAGGTACATTTATCTATTTTGATTTTAGATGCTTTATGACATTATCATTTAGATCCCATTGCCTTAAAGCATCATGCTGAAATTTGAAGGAGTCTCTATGTTTATAAACATCTTCAATGTTGTTCTAATATTAGAACATGGTCTTGCCAATAGCCAAATTTAGAATGTGTAGCAATCCTTTCTTCTTCTCCCTATAAGTGCCATCTACACCATTTTATATTTAAAATTTAACTTCTTGTTAGGCTAACTTATCTAGAAAATGGAATGGTAACCTCAATGGGGTGTATTGTGTTCCCTCAATCTGAATGATTTTATAATCTAAGTAAATCCATATATCTCCAATGGCTTTGATGGATTTATTTACCAATGGGGTGATCCTTGGTATAAAGGTTCTTGTTAAGACTTCATTCAAATGAGGATAAATGAAATCACATATAATATATATGTTCTCTATATTTGAAGATGTGCAATTTGGAGTAAAATTAGGACACTATCTATGTCCTCTTAGGAGACCATCCTTTGAAGTGAGGGATCTCAATTATGGCAAGTAGGGCATCCAATAGGTAGGAAATCATATAAAATTCCCTCCTAGTCCCTTTCCTAATTGTGGTGATCTGTCTACATTGCATGTGTTGATAAGGTCACCAATAGGGGGAGTTATCACTTTTTCAATCATGTAATTGACTAGGGGCACCCACATGCTATCAATGTAAGTGGTTGTAGGGATTCTATAGAGTCAATTCATTAGGGTCATTATCACTCTAATTATAGGCTAGAATTCACTAAGAGTAATGTTCCTACTAGGGTTAGAAAACACATGGCTTCCAGAATATAGTCATGGTGTCAAAATGGTCTTAAGGTCATTTTTATTAGCCAATTTGATAAGTGTGGGAACATCCACTTGGGGCTTAGGGATCTTTTAGTAGCTATCAAATGTAATGGGTAATATATAGGCAATGTATTTATTAGTATGCTCATTTATTAGCATACCCTTTTTAATTCTACATTCCTTAAAAATAGGAATAAGGACATAAATATAGTGGAGTACCTCTAATTTAGCTACTACATAGTGAAGACTTACCATCTATGTTGTAACCAAGTCATAGTAACTCATCTTCAAGGATGCAATATTTTCTTCTTCTTTGGTTATGGTTTATAACTCCTCAATTATCCAAAATATCTTTGACCAATTATTCTCCCCAATGTTTAAGGACATGAAATCAAGCACTGTGTCTTTAAAGACCCTTCCTTCTGAGTCTATGGTCAGATATAGCTTGGTGTCTTATCTATGTTGCCTTCATTCTACCATGATTATTAATTTTATGAATCACTTAGTACTGGTCTACAAATTTCCTCTAGATTAGTTTTCATTTTTTTGGACAATAATTGGGATCTTCTGATTCAATTATGGTTAATCCAAGATCGAATTATGGCTTTTAGTAGAGGTTAGGGATTTTTTTATTTTTTAATGGTGATATTTTACTTGGACTTAGTGAATTCATGCCTTGGATTTGATTTAGACCCTTGAATTTATATGTTTTCCTTTTTTAGCCCACAAAGTCTTTAGTTTTTTCATCTTGTGCCCATGTGGAATCCCACTAGTAGTTTTTGTGACATTTTTCATAATGTCTTTAAATAACTAGCCATTATCCTTTTAAAATCTATATTTCAATTCACACCATTTGATCTTTACACATGGATCAATGTGGATCATTGATATTGATTCCAAGACTCACATGGCATTGGTATTTATCTACATTGAGCTTTGTGGTCATGTCACTTAGTAGTTATATGGGCCTTCAGAGCTCCGTGCATCATCAGTCTTGATATTACCATGATTCCACCACATGGTGGTCTTGCTATTCCCTAGAGCTTCATTGAAAATTCCTTCTTGGCTTCACACTATTTGATCTTTCTTTCTTGATGAAACTTGAATCATCGATCTTACACATATGCATGAAATTTAATCAACATCAAGGTATATAAAAGACTTAGGTAAAATATTTTAGCCTATAGTTCCATTATATGCTTAATAAACATGAAACAAAATTTAGACCAAAGTATTTACGCTAAGTTTTTAAAATACATTAGAAGGGGGTGGGGCCTGAATAACAAAAGGATTCCATGCAATGTTTTTAACCTAAGGTTTTATTATGTTAATAAACATGATAAAACTTTTTAGATTAAAATTCCTAAGCCAAGTCTTATCATAAGGGGCCCTTTTTTTCAAACTAAGCTTATTAGGTTTAAAATGACCATGAGGCTTATGTAGACTAAGGTTTAGGTCAATGTTTAAAAACACTAATATATTTTAGCATGATATTTAGGCTTAGTCTATACAAATCCAAACCTAGTTACAAGGATCTTGAGCTTAATCATGGATTTGAATAAATCAAATTAATCTATGAGAGACCAATTTTGACATTGAGAAGTAAGACTTACATGTATTCTTATCTTTGGTGAAATTGGTTATTGAACTAAATTTTGATGGTCTTAAAAATGTCAATGATGGCTTCATAGATACCAAATGATGTTCTTGTGAATTCCAAAATTAAGCTCTTCTAACCTTTCATACGGGGATAAAATTTGATGACCTTATGCACATCAATGATGTCATCATGGATGTCAAATGATGGGCATGAGAGCATCAAATTTAAGTCTCAAATGAAGTTGGTCCATAAAAGCTTACGTTTAATATACTCTATCAGATCATCCCCTGTGAGTAAGCGTAGACCATAGATCATGATCCAAATAGACACATGATATTGGTCCCTATAATCACAAAGTAGATCGAGTTAGCTCGGGGTCATATCTATATAAATTAGAATAATTCATAAGCCTAAGTTTCAAAACATAATAAAATAATGGTCCCTTGAATAATTGAAATTCATAACACAATATTTTATCCTAAGGTTCCCTTGATATTGAGTTTGAATGTGGGGGTGCCATGTGGCAATTCCACAGGGCTTCCGAGCTTTGACTCTATTGATTATACAAAGAGTCTATGGTGTATTGATATTCATATGGGATCCTATAAACTATTGATTGTGATCCAAAGGATTAAAAAATATAAGTTTGAGGGATCAAAGTATTTTACATTGGGTTACTTTTGCTTCATCCTATCAATGTTTCTCAATAAAGCATGAAGCGTCGATATTATAAAAGAACAAGGCACTTAAATTAGATCTTTGGAAAATGTAAACACTTAGGATAAATTCTTAAGGCTAAGGTCTCATTTATGTTGAAAAACATTAATGGGGCCTTAGGACTAAGATGTTACACTAAATGCCAAAAGGGACCATAAAACACAAAGTGGGTCGAGATAAGAAGGCAATGGACCATGCATAATGAAAGTTAGATCCATTTTTTAAAAATAAAAGGGAATAAGGAAGGTGAAATATAAAGGGACCAATCATGAATTTTAGGCTAGGGCTTGGTCATGTTTTAAAACATGATTAAGTTTTATCATAAAAATTAGACTTAGTTCATTGTATCTTTCAAAGTGTTCTTACCAATTTTGTTCTACAAATTTTGAATTTAAATTGAAGGGTCTAAGCTAAGGTTTTCGAAGGAGGGTTTCAAGGTGTTTAGAACATGGATTTTATCTTGAGTTCCTATATATAAAATGCTAATAAAATCTTGAATGAGGATTAATTTGTAAAATTCAAGTCTAATCCATTCAATGGGGGTCCCATGAAACTTGCAACTAAAGCATGAAGATCCACTATTATAAATTCTAAGCAAAGTTAAAGAAATAATATGAAACATAATAAACCACTCTCAATAGGTGTGGATGATCTTCAAATACAAATACTCTACAAAATATGACAAGTTTTTAGTGTTAAGGTTTAAATTTGCACAAGGGTCACTATTTTTTAGAAATGGGGGTATGTTGACCTCAATAGGTGGTATGCACTATTGAATTTTAGATTAGTTCAAATCTCCTTCCATAAATTTCTCCAAAAACAACTTATAAATTTCATGTCCCTATCTAATTTAATGGTTTTTGGAACACCATGCAATATCATAATATATTTAAAAAATAGTTCTATAACTCTAGTGGTATAATTGGTTTTCTTACATGTAATATACTGAACCATCTTAGAAAACCTATCTACAATAACTAAAATTGAATCATTATCTCTTTAAGTGTTTGGTAATACCAACACAAAAACCATACTTAAACCTATCCATGGTCCTCTTGGAATAGGCAATGGCATGTACAACCCTATATTCTATGCATGTCCTTTAGCCACCTAACATATCCTACACCTTGAAACATATCTTGTCACATATCTCTTCATCTTTTGCCAAAAATGCTTCTCCACCAAATTTATTGTCTTTTTCTTACCAAAATTTCTATCCAAACCACCACTATATAACTCTCTTATAATATTGTCTCTTATAAACCTAGTTGGAATACATAATTGTTTCCCCTTAAAGAGATAACCATCCTATATAAGGTACTCATCATAAGTATTATTTGTCTCATGTATTAATGGATCCCTACATTACTCTATTATCTTTCCAAAATCTAGATAAATATCATACACTCAATAAATTCAAATCCAATAACTTCACTCACCATAGTAGTTATCAACCCCACTTGCTTATTTAAAGCATCAGCTACCTGATTCTGTATTCCTAATTTATGCTTCCAAACAAAAGTATATCCTTGAAAGAAAGACATGTACTTTGAAGGACTACTATTTAACTTATTTTTAGTGTTCACATACTTCAAGGTATCATGATAAATAGATATGATAAACTCCTTAGGCACCAAGTAGTGCCTCCAATGTCTTAATGCTTATACAATGGCATAAAAATTCAACATCATATGTATAATAATTTTTCTCACCTCATTCAATATTTCACTAAAATGGGATATTGGCTTTCCTTATTAACTCAACACAAAACCAATTTCCAAAAATTAAACATCACAATCAACCTCAAACACTTTGATAAAATCTGGTAATGCTAAAATAAATTTTTTTAATCTTCTTCTTTAACAACTCAAAATTTTCTATTGTTGCTTTTGTCCATGCAAATTATTTTCCTCTCATACAATTTGTTATTGGTGCAATAATACTAATTAAATTCTTAATTAAATTTATATAATTTTTTTATAAACCATAGGAACTTCTTACCTCTATGATGCTCTTTGGAATAGGTTACTCAATAATTGCCTTTACTTTTTATTCATCCATTCTTACACCATCTGCTAAAACTACAAATCCAAAAAATACCAAAATGTTCTATATAAACCTGCACTTATTTAACTTTACATAAATATTTTCCCTTCTTAACAACTCCAATACCATTATCAAATTTTGTAAGTGTTCTTATTTAGTCTTAATGAATATAAAAATATCATCAAAATAAACTATTACAAATTTACCAATATATTCTCATATCACTATGTTCATCACCCTCATAAATGTGTTGGGTATATTAAATAATCTGAATGACATCACCATCCACTCATATAAGCCATCCCTAGTCTTTAATTCTATTTTTCACTCATCTCCTTCATAAATTTAAATATGATAATAACCACTTAGATCAATCTTGTTAAACTAAATTTCTCCCATAAGAACATCTATCATATCATCTAAATGAGGTATAGGAAATATATATTTGTTTGTAATTTTATTGATTGATCTACTATCCACACACAATATTCACCCTCCATATTTATTTGGGGTTAAAAATTATGGTGTTCCACATGGACTCATGCTCTCCCTTACTACATCCTTTCTCACCAATTTGACAACCTATTTATTTGATTATGTTTTTTATATTGGATGCATCCTATAAGCTACTTGATTTGGTAGATCTGCAGAATCTTAGAATCAAATAAATATAATTTGGAATGTCTCTCTTTGGTGCTAACTCAATAGGTATAAAATCTACATATCTTTTCAACACTTTTAACTCTTCTATTGGTATTTTCACCACTTCTATGTTTTCTTTCCTTACTACCAATTCATAACATCAACCTATCATATTCATGTCCTTGACAAATTATTTTATGGAAAACATGATTTCTTACTTCCCTTCTTATTTAAAAGGTAATAAAACTACCATTGTATCATCTTTCCAAATAATATATGTGTTCTTGGATCCATCATGAAGTTCCTTTGTATCAAATTTCCATGGCCTTCCTAATAACACATGTCATCCATCCATTGCTATAACATCACACCATATTTCATCATTTTAAGTTTTTCCTATATAAAACTTGATTAAGCACATTTTATCTATTTTAACTTCATTCCCTTTCTCAAACCATGAAATATGATAAAGATAAGGACGTTTTTCACATTGTAAACCTAGTTTATCAATCATGTCCTTAGAAACCATATTTTCAAAACTATCACCATCTATAATTACTTTTCATATCTTAGCTCTTTAAGTACACCTTATTCAAAAAATATTTGTCTGCATCCATGAATTACCACCTCCTTTATTCTACACCTTTTATTTCCTTGAAAAAATCATTATTCTCCTCATCAAGATATTTTCTCCAATATCTATATTTGTAACTTTAGTATTTTTCTTTTTGTCTCAGCTTCAACTAAATTCATTCTTGGGTGATCCTCTTACCTCATTTCTTGATCTAGGTATTATGGGCACTCAAAAAATCTATGAAATTATTCTCCACATTTGTAACAAACATAAAACATGAACCTATTTAGAAAACATCCAATAACACCACCCTAGACTTATCCTCTATGAAATGCTCTTTCTCTTTGTTGGTATTGAAACACTTACCTATTATTTTCTTTCCTTTTTGCACAATGTGATTATTTTCCTCTAGTGGGATTATACCCACATCTAGGGGTATTGAATCTACCTCATCCCATTATTATAGGGTATTTTCCTCTTCTTGGCCCAGTTATAGATGATCTTAAATTTTATCTATTTTTTTTCTATATTTAAAGCTAATTGATAAAACTCTTTCATGCAAAGTATTATATGCATGCTCAATTCATCTTGAATAGAAAAATTCAAACCATTTGCATACCTTGAAACCATATTTATTATTTTTCATCATGATACACATGTATGTAAATCATATAAAAATCATTTGTATACTCCTATATATTATGATCCTTTTTCCTTAAATTTTAGAATCTTCTAAATAGGGTTTGTGTACAATCTTTTTCTCCCTAGGAAAAAAATTCTCCCTCAATTTTTTCTCCATATTTTCTATGAGTTGATATTATCTTTACCTTTTATCTATCTCTCTTTCTAATGTTGTTCCCACCAAATCATTACATGATCCTTCAATTCCATAAATGTAAACTTTAGCTTCTTTTCTTCTCTCATAGTTTTACATTCAAGAAACTTCTCCATTCTATTCATCCAGTCTATCAGTGCCTTAGGTTTTAAAATTCTTCCATAATCTAAAACATTAACCTTGATTCCTTGATTCCTTCCCTATTAAGATCTAACCATACTCTCTTCCATTTATGGTGGATGTTCTTGTTGTTCCTCCTATTGGGAAATATATTATTCATGATTTGTGTCATCAATTTCCTAGTAGTCTCTCATGATCTACAAGGTTGGGATCCTCAGGTTCATAGGGAAGATAAAATCTTGGCCATATATCAAATGATATGGGAAATTACCTAGATAATATTTAATTCTAGTCCTATTAGACCAAAATGTAGATTTCAAAACTTTATTTCAATCCCTGGGGTTATTTTTCAAGATTTTGTTAATTACATCTAATAGATTTTTGTTTGTTGATTCAACAACCCCATTATCCTACAAGTAATAATTAGATGAGAATTTAAGAATTACATGGTTATCATATGCCCATTCAATAAATTTAAAAGAGGATAAATTAGGGCCATTATCACATACTAGAGTGAATGACATGCCAAACTAGGTAATGATGTGCTCTTAAATAAAGTTGATCACCATGTTAATTTTTTAATTCTTGAATGCTTGATCTTTAGTCCAATGAGTGAAGTATTCAGTTGCTATCAGAGTGAATCTATGTTTGTAAACACTCCATTTTAATCACCTTACATGTCAAAATTTCAAAATAGAATGAATTTTTATAAGATATACACAAACTAGTCTAATATCATTTATTCATCCTAAATTCCTCTATGCATCCAATATAAAAATTCAAATTTGCCTTGGGACATCCTCAATTGGGACAATTAATCATGCTATATTTTCAAATCATCACACTAGTCATATTTCTAGTCATCACTGGTCATTTCCCTCTCTTTAGTCAATTAATAATTCCCTCTTATCATAATTTTATCTTCCATATTTATATCACATTGTATTAATTACATTATTCTTTTGATTAGATTAATTAATATTCTCTCTAATTATAATTCCATAGATTTGGAATTTCATTTGAATTACTTATTATTCAATTTTCCACCTCATTTTAAGAGCATATCCCCTTCCCAAATAATCTCAAGATGCCATGTCATATCCTTTTATGACCCCACCTTCAATATTAAAAGCAAATTATGAGGGATTATTCTCCACCCTTCATCTTGGAAGCAATATGGAGGGATCATATTTCATCTTTTAAGATATTTTTAGGATCATTTAAAACCCTCCATATTTCATGCAAGATGGAGGGATCACATTTCCCCTCCTTAAGATATTTTGAAGGTCATTATCCACCCTCCATGTTGCATGCAAAATGCAGGGCTCATATTACCTCCTTTAGAGATATTTTGAGGGTGCATTCTCCACCCTCCATATTGCATGCAAAATGAAGGGCTCATATTTACTCCTTTGTAGTTATTTTGAGGGTGCATTCTCCACCCTCCATCTTGAAGGAAATATGAAGGGCTCACTTTTAAGCACTCTACCTATAAATAAATGGGCACCTAATTTGATCATGAAATTTTTGCTCTTTAGGCGTAATGCTCTTCTTTGAGTGGAATTTAAGTGACTTGAGCACTCATTATTTAGAAAATAATAGACCACATCTTCATACCACTCATCATTTATGATATCCTTTACTATATACTTCTAAAAAATGATATGTGGGTCTACTTTAGACATTGATTTACTAAGTCCTTGACCTCTCACTATCTTTATTGGTTGGAGTTATAGGTCAAACTATTGGAGAATGGTCATCCACTTTCCATTCCATTCACCTAACTCATTTTCATCAACATATATTTTATGATTGAATTCAAGCATAACGGTAAACACTTTTCTATGTAGAATATAATGCTTGAACTTCTTAACTAATTTGATAAGGTCAAAAGCTTATTTTTCAATCATTGAATATCTTAGTTTAATATTTTAGAGCGAAGAACTCATGAATGAGAAAAGTATATATATATATATATATATATTCTTTACTTTATGTTAGGACATAAACACTTGAGTGTTATGCATCAAATGAATAAATATAAAAATGTTAAATGTAGTCAAGATTGATAAACACCAATGTATTTATGATTAATTTCTTGATTTCAATGAAAGTTGCTTGTGATTTTGTTTTCTAGTCAATCTTAGCATTATTATTTATAATGTTTTTTAGAGGTAAAAATATTTTGGTGAATCCATAAATGAACTTACACATGAAATTTATCTTACCAAAGAATAATTTCAACTCTTTTCTACTACCAGGCAATAAATTTTTAGAATTGCCTCCACTTTTTTTGGGTCTATCAGAGATGATGTGTCTTAGTAATTTACCCTCAATAACCATAAATATGTACTTATTTAGATTTAAGAAGATACCATGCTCTCTTCACCTTTGAAATACCATTATCAAATCCTTCTTGTGGTCTTCTCATTTCTTATAAAAGAGAGTTAAATCATCCATGTAGATGACAATGCATTTGCTAATCAAATATTTGAATACAATGTCCATGATGCATTATAAAGTAGTACCCACATTAATTAGGCCAAATAACATCCTCTTGTATATGAATATGCCTAGTTTTATTATGAATGTTGTCTTCATTTAGTCCTCATAGTTTACCATTACTTGATTGTAGCTTGAATACTTGTCTAGAAATGACATAATTTAAGAGTCATTCACTATTTGTAATACTTCATCTAGTATAGGTAGTGTGTATTTATCTAGTTCTAAAACTTTTTTCAGGTTTTAAAATTACACACAAAGCCTTATCTCTTCATTCTTCTTTCAAACTGACACTAAATTAGCCACCCACTTGGAGTGCTTGATAGGAAACATCATCTTATCTAAGAGTAATTTTTGTAGTTCCTTGACTATTAATGGCTCTAGTAATGGATTCACTGATCTTTATCTCTAGAGAAATGGTTTGATTATAGGTTTGAGAGGGATAGTATGCTAAGAAAAGAAGTGTCAAACACTTTTAAGTCCTCTTAAATCCATGCTATAACATCCTTGAAGTCTTTTATGGCTTTTATAATCCTTTTTTTTGTTTTGAGTGTAAGTTGTGCCTAAAATCACATTTTTTGAATCATTGGCATTATCTAGATTATAATGCTGGTATAGCGTACCTTTAGTGGAGGCCAATTTTTCATTTTCATATTGAAAATCCATGTCAATAAACCTTTTAAATGAGACCATTCCCTTTGATATATTGTTGATTTTCAAATTGATCACCCCTTCCTCATCCAGTTCAAATTATTCTCTATCATCTTCATAAATAATCTAATTTTTGAACACATCTATGTTTTTGATGAATTCAATGATATGTTGATCATAATAAAATACCTATAAGTTCCTGATATTATCAAGAATATAAGGAGTAGCGACTAACTCCATTGAAAACCATCTCAACTTGGAGTCAAAAATTGGTTCTAAGGTGCTCGCATTTGTTGACAATGCATCTACTATATATTTCTTCTATGATGTAATGTATGAATATTGAACACATCAAAATCATCTATTAAATTCCACACCTAGTTGTGATACCTAGATAAACATTTGTTGCTACAAGCATACTATATTATTACCTACTTGAACACTAAATTTGAATCATAAAGCACCTTGGGATTCTTGACTTTATTCCTAAGAGAGAATTGGAGACCATGAACTAATGATTCATATTCAACCACATTATTCATGTAAGAAAATTATAGATGAAATACATCTAAATATCATTCCCTTATGGGTTAATGAGCTCAACACTATCATCACACCAACTATTGGACTTAGATTTATCAAATTTTATAACCCACAAGTAATTTTAAACTATGTATATTTTATTATAATGAGTATACATTATTATAACATATGACCTCTCCACTTACTATCTTAAACTATAGTGGGATTACATTTTTTTAGCTGATAACAACCTTCTATTTTGGTCCTCTATATTAGAGGTAGCCATTAGACTATTTAGAATGGTGATGCTATCATCATGGGATATTATAAAATCCTTATTTTCATTTACAATAACCTATTTTAGGTTTATAATTTTTAACTCAACCATACCCATTACTAACAAGAGTTATTGAAAACCTTGTTCTGCACTTAGATCAACTTGTTCCACACTCTCATATGATAGAGTAACACTATGAAATGAAGTTATCTCAAGGGCATAAGGGAAATCCTCCTAATATAGCTGATTTATCTCATCAAATTCCTATTTGTATTGTACATTTAACATGTTTATAGTTATATTCTCATGAGATTCTACTTATTTCTATAGTGTGTAAAATCTTGATTCATAATCTTCATATAGGATCTCATTTATCTTAATATATAATGCAAGTCATTTTTGGCTCTCTTTTAATTCAGAATTGATTAGGTATGATAAACCATGGGAGACACATATGAGATAAATCAATTTACATGTATCCATTTAATGTTCTTGACCAATATTTGCTTAGAAGCATACCACATGCATTAGGTATATCCACTACCTAAATATCAATAATTTTTTGTACTCTCAGATCAAAATCCAAATGCATATGAATGTGGTTAAGTTTACCAACCAATTTGAACTCTAAATTATCTAATTGAACAACATTTATGTTTAAATTCATAAGATTCAAACCCAATATCTAGAAAATTTCATATGACATCATGTTATCAGAAGCAACTAAATCCACCAAATAATTATGTAAGTTCTTAACAAAAAATTGAATTTTTAGGAAGAAATGAGGGGTTTAATTTTTTTCTTTATAGATTATAATGTGAGCATCAAATATCTAATTAGCTCTTTTCCCTTTAAGATCCAATATTTATTTTAATAGAAAGTCTTTCTAGTTATATATCTAGAGCAAATCAAACATTGTTATGTTAGCTTTATTTTTATTTAGGTCTTTTAAAATATTGTATCCAAGTTTGTTTTGTTCCACATGCTTATCAGTTTATGGGGTTTTAAAATTATTGTTATTTTGATAAGATGTACTAGGTACTTTAGGTAGAAATGGGTTATTTCTTGATTTCTTGTCAAGTGGGATTTGAGTGTAATTAAGAGGGGTATAAGTAATTAACAAACTTTAAAACTTAGTCCTCAACTAATTAGTCCTCAAATAGTAGTTGTTTATAATTTAGAACTATTTAAATGCATGGACCTCATCTAAATTGTCTTCAAGATCATTTTCATTCTTGAGTGGGAACTCATAAGTCTCCAAGACTAGATATATACTAGGGTTTCATCCACCTTGATTAGATTTGTTATTAGGTGCAAACACTATTATAAGGTTGTCCATCTCATTCTTGAAAGATGTTTAAGGCTAAGATGAATTAAATATAATCCATTTCAACATAATCAACCATGTTGTATAACCTACACCAGGTGGGAAATGTTAAATCATCTAGGTTTACTGAGTTTAAATCACTATTGTTATTACTTTGATTTGGATTGTCAAGAAAACTATACAACTCCATTATTGGGATCATGTTCCACTACCTATTGATTCTCTAGAAATTAAAATTACTTTTTTGTGTAGGTTTATTCATGTTTTGGTTAGTATCTTGAGGCACTTATATACACAAATTAACCATGTCATTTGTCAACCTTTGAACCATTTTCTACAAGTTTACCACTTTTGGGTTCGCACTAACAATTTTTTGGCTTCCTATTTGTTGTCATAAAATTTAAAAATGTAGGGAAAATAGGATGTGTTTGGTTATGGGTGTTGTTGATAGTCATCTAATTGTTAAAAAATGATGGGATAATCTAGTAGTTGCTACTTGAATGTTATTATATGCAATATGAATAAATTATTGATTATTTACATATGACAATGCATGATTTGGAGGCATGTAAGGTTGATTGTTAGGCATATAATTCATGGTTATTAGATTGTAGATTAGTTTTTAGGCTTAAATAAATAAAAACTGAGATCAGATTCATTAGTGAAGCATTGTGTATGAGAGCTTGGTTGATCATTGGAATCTAATTGTAATCACCAAGCTAGACCAATGAAGGCAAAGGACCAACTACATAGCCTTGTATCACCATCTGTTACTCAATGTTGACAGCTTCATTATGGGCCAAGGATAAGGATATAAGTGTAGCCAGAGTTATCCTAATAAACATGAATGTCATAGATTCCAAGGCCCTCAAATAGGTCTATATGGCATCCAATTTTATATAAGAAGTAGGGGAATTTCAAACTCTGGTAAAAATTATGGAAATGTGCATTAAATACACTTATTGGTTCATTTAGTTCCCTATGAGTGATAGTAAAGTGATGGTGCATAATAGTTGGATCAATGGGCAGCCTAAAGTGATTGACAAACATTATCTCTCGATCATTCCAAGAAATAATAAATCCATTTGGAAATTAGAGGTACCAAGCATAGGAAACCTCCCCTAAGGAGTAAGTAAATAAGTGGAAAACCATGTCCTCATGTTGTAATTGAGTTTGGAAAAGGGCATATTTGAATGTCTAGATATGTTTTTCAATAGTTTAAATCCCATTAGGTAGGTATTTAAATTAAAACTTATCAATATTCTTTGAAAATTCATGGGAAAGCCTTGAAACATTCATAGGGAATCTGCCTCCACTAATCCAAGTGGGATTAGACAATATTGGTGGGTTTTGAGGAGCAAAAAATGGGCCAATGAAAGAAACTATAGTTGTAGGTGAGCTACTAGCTAATTGAATGTGTTTTGTTTTTTATTTTCCTTTGTTCATATTAGGTTTTCTATGTTTAGTGAGTTGTAAAAATTCAAAGTTAGTCCCAACAGACTTTGATTTGGTGATAATTTTTTGATTTTTTACTTTAATTTTTACAACACTTCAATGTGGGCAATGCTTCTAAATTGTTTTAAAACTCTCAATTAAAAATTTTAGTTTTAGAGTTTTTTATGTCAAGGCCATCCTTATAGCACCAATATGTTGAAATTTCATTTATCATGGCTTGCCAACTCTAGGATTTTAAGGTGGTGAAGAATGTCTATCCTCTCTTGAAAGAAGTCCCATGTGGGGTCTCACTAAGGTTTATATCTACTAGATCATTATGTACCTATTTTACCTAGTCATTATGAATAGTTCCGATTCAAGGGGCATGCTTGTTCTAAAAGTTTTAACATATTTATGATTATTCAATAGTTTAAAGGGATATACAAGTTTTATTATCTCATTTGTGTAGGTTTTAATCTTGTTTTAGAGAATAATGAAGTATGCATATAATTTTTCCAAAAATAAATTGATGTTTAGGGTTTTAATTAAATGAGAATATGATTGATTTTAAAAAAATAATTTTATTATTAATATTCAATGATGTGACATAAAATAAAAATGAAAGATAAATTAAAATTGAGATAAAACAATATAAAAAAATTACATTAAAATCCTACTCTAACCCTAGCTTAACCAATTAACAAAAAGAGAAAAAGAGAGGGAAAAAGGAAAATAAATCTTGTTGTAATGCCATAAAATATATAATCATTTGAGTTAGTGAAACCCATAAAATGATGCACCATCTAGCCAAAAATCACATAACTATGATAAGGGATTAGTGCCAAAGTCTGAGGTTCATGCTATGAAGAAGGAAACCACAATCACCATATACGTGCATAGATTGAAAATAACAAAGTTCACAAATTATATTAATAACGCATGTCTGCTTGGATAACATAAATTTGAGTTTAAAATCACTCATTAGATTTTGAATTTTTATATCATCACCCTAAATAAATAAGAGAGGGGGATAAATTAATACTACAAATGTAAAAAAATGACTGGTTCAATGTCTCCTTATCTAGAATAAATAAGAGCCAACACTTTGAAATGACTAGGGGCTATCTATTTATAACAATTTTGGTGAGTGGAGTGAAATAATTTCCACCCAAAACCAAAAATTACTTAAATTTTAACTTGAGTGGTACTTTCCCCCTAAAATTAATTTCCTTCTACTTTAGCTCCCTTCACACCTACAAAATAAATAAAACATGTTACTCTTTGGCATCCTGAATACAAATTACTTTTAAGTTATTTAAAATACACTTAAAAAAATTAATTATGAAAGTGTGAGAAATTTTTTATTAGTGTACGTTCTC
The DNA here is from genome assembly GCA_037957365.1 of Torreya grandis. NCBI lineage: Eukaryota > Viridiplantae > Streptophyta > Pinopsida > Cupressales > Taxaceae > Torreya > Torreya grandis. The sequence goes on along the minus strand of JARHVA010002778.1, from coordinate 1,944,093 downwards.
TTAAAATGCCAGAGCTAACTTTCTAAAACCATAGATGGTTTGAAAAATAGGCCTCTGGTTTGTAAGATATGGATGATAGTGTTTTATAGGTTGTTTATGTTCATATAGTGGGAAATACAATTTTTTGAAAAACTGTCAATAATGTTGTCCAAAATTAATAAAAATATTAATTAATTAATTTAATTGAATTTCCCATGTGGTCATGTACTTGAGGGGTCCCAAGACTGGTCAAAAAACAATAGTCTATGTGGTGGCACATCCATAGGTCTGGCCATTGAATACCATCTATGCAATCAGACATTGAATACCATTTACACATATACATGTTTATGAATCCACATGTATGGATTCCAACTACATCTAGGCATCTAAGAGGTTGGTAGGATGATTGGCATGGTCAGTTGTTAACTATCATTTGCATGTCTAGCCTTTGACTGCATCTGAGTGTCTAGAAAGCCAATAGGCTGATTTTCATTCACCTATCCATGCATCTATGGTTGGGAGAAAATAAAAAATAACTTGAGTAATTTTTTTTGAAAACCAAAGAATGTGATTTTTCTTTTTTAACCTAGTTGAAGAAGAGGAGGAATAAATGTGGTTTTGAGGAAAACCATGGGTTTTAAGACCATTTAAATTTTTGCCTCACATTTCAATGTTTTTAACATATACAAAAAAGTTATTGTAGATATTTAAAATTTTAAACATATGGCATTTATGCATTCTTCAAAGATTAAAATTCACTTTTAAAAATTTAAATGATTTCAAATTAATTGATGTAGTCTTGTAAATTTCTTGAGTAAGTCATTATATTGGGTAAATTAAGGTCGATATGACATTTTTAGGTGAAGTGATAAACATGAAAATTACTTATAGGGACTTGGTATTCTCATTGAAAGCATTTTGAAGACCCTAAAATACACACAAATTGAGGTACACCTACAAAAATTAGGCTTACAAGTGTGAATAACCTCGTAACCAAGATTTTAAAAGACAAAGTATGGGGAAGACTTTGTTTTTATGATAATTATTTATATGAAGTTTTCTCACACATACATCTACCCAAAAATTATGGTTTTAGGACCTAGTTTATCATAGTAACCAAGGTGGGCCACCGAGGCAAATTGAGAGTGTTGAGATTAATGAGTCATGAGCATTGCATGTTGTGCAAGCACTAACAAAACATAAGATAGTTATCTTCCTTAAACATATCTATTAATTCAAAATTTATAGAGAAGGATACTCCCATTATCTCCAAATTTATTTTTCAAAAGACTCCAATAAGTCTAATCTTTGATTTATTATACATAAAAAACATATTTATCAAAAGATGTAGAGTTGGTTAATCCATGATCTTCTAATATTCCTTTGTAAGTATGTTTACTTCATCACCTATATCAGCCAAAATGGTGTTCATTTCCTAATAATTGAGCTTGGAATCAATGATTAAATCTTAATTATACGGTGCATTCCTTGTTGTGAATACTCCTAGGGTCCATCTTGGATCAAATATTGGTCATTCACCACACTTTTATAAAGCCATAATTTCAACAATAGAATTACTTGTTCTAATCTTTAATAAAAAAATAAGCTTTG
>JARHVA010002778.1:1857500-1935000 GCA_037957365.1 Torreya grandis | reverse complement strand
ATATAAAATTGAATAGTCTCATGTTTGAAATATAGTGATAACTTAGTATTTTTGGTAAAGGAAAAAATGAGAGATTAATGTAAATAGGAAACCTATCCCTATAGAGTGAAGCTCTAAAAAATAAAATATTAAGGAGGTTTTTTGGTAAATCTTGGTTAATTTTTAATGGTGTTTTAGTATTAGGTAAGTTCTATTATTATTTATTGCATTTTTATTGAAAGTTGAGATTATTATTATGGCTTGACCATTTCATTAATTAACCAAGGTAATTGAGGCTCAAGTTATATTTAATAAAGACATTCAATGTGGAATAAGATACTAATACATTATACTTGATGATGATATCCTAGTGGAGAGTGAGCTATGTGTTAGAAGTGGGAGGTCATAGGGTCCCTTCCTAGGGTGACCATTATCTAGTGTCATTCCCACACTAAGCTACAACAAGTTATTCATGAAAAGTATCTGATATAATGGACTACTGATTTAGTGTTCAATGCAATGGGGGTTAACATGTGGATTAAAACCTATGTTTAATGTGATGAGGCAAGTCCATAACCCATAGCTAGGAATATTATTCACCATTGGTTTGGGAATTCTGATTATAAAAAGGTCTATGATTCTGGATCTATTTAGAAAAGCTTATTACCCAAAATTTTAAACTTGATGATGATAGCCTAGTGGTGAGTGATCTGAGTGTTATTAGAGGGATGTCTTAGGGTCCATTCTTGGGGTGACCATTCTCTAGCATCATTCCCACACTAAGCTATGATGGATTATTTGTGAAAAGTATCCAATATAATGGACTAACGACTCAATGTTCAATGCGATAGGGGTTGGTATGTGGCTTGAAACTTGTGTTTAATGTGATGAGGTAAGTCCATAGCCCATGGATAGGAATACTATTCAGCATTGGTTTGGGAATTTTAGTTATAAAAATGTGTGGTTTTGGCTCTATTTAAAAAATCCTATTACCCAACATTTTTACCAATGAGATGTGGACGAGTTGGTAAAGTGGATTGGTTGTTTCAAGCCCCACCCAAGTTTAAATATCACTAAGATATCTGAGGCCAAATATGGCCATCATTAGTATTCTTAGGTTGGTTTTGATTGCTATGGGTATTCTTGGGATGGTTATGGCTATTATTAGTATTCTTAGTCTAGTTGTGGATGTTTATTGGTAGTGTTGGGCTGATTGTGGCCATTATTGATATTCTCAAGCCAGTTGTGGATGTTGTTAGTATATATGGTACATGTGGTAGATGATCACTTTGGGATATGGGCCCTTGATTGTGTCCTAAACTAGTTCATAGCTCTATTAAAAAATGAATACCAATAATAAAAAGATATTACTATATTATGTGTTTGAGACTATGACACCTTGTAATTATTTAAAGGCTATAATATCATAATATTAACAATTTTACTAGTAGGTGGTGGTATTTTATATGTAGTAGTACATGAATTTTTAATTGTATCTTCATTAGATTGGCTTATAACTTAATAAAGAAAATTGTGGGTTTAAAAATAATATATTCAAGGTTATATAATAACATATATATATTTAACGTGGTGGAGCATATAAATCTTTCAGTGTACAAATTGTGAAAAAATGGAGTTAGTTAAAACCTTATAAAGAGATTGATCAATTATTTAGCTTAAAAGATTATGATTTTTGGGCTTCCTACAAAAAAGTAGTAGACAAAAATTTAGTAGTAAATAACGTAGTAGTAAAAACATAGATTGACAAAAATGTAGTATGACAAAACATCACAAGGACAAAATGTAATGAGGAAAAAATGTAGCGGTGTTGGTAATGTCATGAATATGACACAACTTTCAACTAATGGTCTAAACTCAGGAAATCAAATTTTCCTTTGTTATTTTGCTTGTAAATTTGATGCATTATTTTTACACCATGAAATGTTAACTATTATCACCAAAATGAACTAGACAACAAATAAACAATGTGATAATCATTAAAATGTCTTAATTATGCTCTTCATGACATTTTTGCAACATTACCAATACCACTATGTTTTTAATCATTATGTTTTATCCTCACGACATTTTTGTCATACTATGTTTTTACCACTACATTTTTGTCTACTATGTTATCACATAGAGCTGATTTCTGAGCATAGGTCCAAAATAATAGTTTAGCAATGTGATTTTGATTTATTTTATGTTTACCATTTGAAACTAATGTAATTTTATTTTATAATATGATTATTCTTCTTGTTAAGGGATGATGGGTGATAATCTAGGAGCCAATTTAAATCACTCATGACTAGTTAAAATAAAGGGTTGTAATGTAATGTATTCTAGTAGAGAGCATTTCTATGATTGTGGACTATGACCCAGCTTCATTTGAAGTTTAAAACTATAATGAAAAACTTTAGCTAAAGTAATTTTATAGTTTATACATTTTTTATCCACTATACTTTCTAGTTTACATGCATGTATGATGTCACACTATATAGAAGATGTATTACATGGTCATTATAATTAATTCATGTAATAGTGATTATACTAGACACTATTCTAGATTATTTCTTGATGTCCACATCACCATTATCTACACCTTCATGAAGGGAAGGTATACTCCCAATGGGTAAGCATGTGAGATATTGATGGTCTATGTTTGGAGTAAAAGTGATGATATGATAATCTCCCTCTGTTCAACTGAATTGAATAGTTCCAATTTACATACTCATGGTTACTATTATATTTAAAGATTTGTTTTACAAAAGCTCTATTGTACTATTGTGTTATTATACTTTGATATTATTATATTTTTATATGGCCTGTATAATAGTGGTTATTGGTAAACATGTGTAATCATGATTCAACATATTATACTACAACAGTGGATATATATATATATATATATATATATATATATATATATATATATATATATATATATATATATATATATATATAAAATTAATATTGGCCTATTTTGGATTTCATTTAATGATGAATAGTACCCTTATTTTTGAGTTGTAAATAGTTGCATAATTTTACTATTTTAGATCCATTATAGTCCTATTTGAATTGAAAGTTGAATATATGCTAAGATTAATAGATAAATTAGTATATGTACTTATTGTAACTAGATCGATGTCAACTGTTAATAAAAATATGAATGGTATGTTAATCTTAAGATTATGTAGTTAGTTATCTTATTTTATAATGTGGATATTAAACCTTGATTTTTTTAATAAAATAATGCATAATTTTCATTGAATGAATTTAGAGGGTTATAACATGTTGTACCAGAGTGAAGGTTTAAATACTCACACCTAATGAGTCAATTAACACTAACAAAAATATCTTAATTTTAATAAGGATAACATGGTACATGGATATAAATAACAACGTTAAGATTAATAGGTTGATTCGGAAGAACACCAAGAATAGGAACATCCTGAAGAGTAGTAAGCTGCAAGAGCACATCTAGTTTCAAAACTTACACGTAATATGAAAAAGATGAATCCAAATAAATTTGATGGAAAAATTTTGGGATATAGAGACAAATTTTGGTTCACTAAAATGGATAAGTATTTAAAATTTTTAAATTACTCTGAGGTGACCAAAGTGATATTAGGATCATATCAATTAGCTGGTGAATCAAAAACCTGATAGGCCAACAAGAAGTTATAAATGGATTTTGACTCTACCACTGCCACCACTCAGAAGCAATTTTTAATGTTTTTTTATGGATTTGTGGTTATCTAAAATATATTTTGATTATAAATTGATATATTTATAGAATATTAAATAAATAAAACTATTAGTGATAGACTACTAGGAACATCTTACCAAATTTCTTAAGTATGTTCCCTGGTACCAAAAAGATGAATCTTTCCAAATCACGAAATTCATCATGGGTCTAAATATATAGATGAATTATGAAGAGGATGTACATGGACTTATATTCATGAATCAATTTTCTTATAAATCCATCAAAAGAAGAAGATCAAATCACTTTTATAAGTTAAATACAAGTATATGAAGAAGTTTTGAGGACTGAAACTTCTTTTTAAAATAATAATTGGAAGTGTAATGTGAACTACAAAAATAGATCTAATAATCAAAATTTTAGGTTTAACAATGATTCAGGGAATAATAAAATAGGGAATGACTTCAAAAAAGGAAATAAAGGAGGTAACCAACTAGAAAGAAAAGGACTTCTTGGTAGATTTTCACTTATAGAGGAGATCACTACACTAAACACTATCCTTAGTGGAAGATATGGAGACAATTTAAGAATATTTCATAATCATCCTCATAGTAGGGAACCTTCCAACAATAGATTCATGAAATTATTGAATACCATCAAGTTGAGTTTCAAGCCTTTCTAATTTAAATGTTAAGTACTTTATTTGGGCATTTTATTTCAAATTTTCTAGATACTTGAGCCATTGAATGTTTTATTTATACTAGTATTCTAAATGAACTACTTGAAAAGATGGACACATGGAAAATGCATGGGTTGTGTAGTATGGGAATTAGTATACGATTAAAGTAGATAAATTATTAGTATAAGATGAGGTGGATTTAACTTATTTCACTAGTGTGGTACACCTATTTACAACTTTGCTAGGGGTCATATGATATGATCTTAGGAGTGAATTAGATTTGGAAGTACAAGGAAAACATTGATTAATTTTACAAGAAAGTGTAATGATTAGATGATTTGGGAAATCAAGCCCAAATATAAGGTGAGAATATGGAGTTAAATTTAAGAAAAAATATAACCATTCAATTATAGAAGGTTCAAAAGAAAGGATGTCAGGTGTTCATGGTCAAGATTGATTGGGTCAGAGAACCTAAAGATCATACCTTAGAGGATTATCCATTTTTACATGAATTTTGGGATGTATTTCAAGAAGATCTACCTAGATTACCTCTCAAAAGGGAATTTAAATTAATAATTTATATCATTCCAAAATCTGAGCCATAATCCAAGGTTTCCTAAATAATAACAACAATAGATTTAATCGTATTAAAAGCTCAAATTCATGAGATGTTATTAAAGGGGTTAATTTGAAATAGTGTTTCATTATGGGGAAAATCAATGGTGTTTTTGAATAATAAGGATGGGACTCTTCACCTATGCATATACTACATGATGTTGAACAAATCACCATCAAGAACACGTATCCTTTACCCTACATTTATGATATTTTTGATCAAATGTGAGGTGAAACAATCTTTTACAATATTTACCTTAGAGAAAGATACCATTATTTGAGAATTTAAAGAGGAATATATTCATAAAATTGATTTAAGGATGAGGTATGAGCACTAAAAATTCATAGTTCTTACTTTCAGGCTAACAAACACACCTGAAACATTTATGAATATCAAGAATAGTGTGTTAAAAAATTACCTAGATTAGTTCATGCTCATATTCCTAGATGATATTTTGATATACTCCAATAACACAAAGGATAATATTGAGCATTTTCATTTGGTTTTACAATGCCTATAGAAACATAATCTCTACAAAAAATTGTCAAAATGTGCCTTATTTTAGAAAAAGGTAAAATACTTAGGACATATAATTTTAGTAAAAGGTATATCTATGGATATTTTAAAGATAAAATCCATCATGGAATGGATAACACCCAAAATTTTTAATTAAGTACATAGTTTTTTTGGTTTAATAGGGTATTACTAGAAATTTGTGCCCAAAATTTCAAAAACATTTAACCCAATCACCTCCTTGTAAAGGAAATAAAAATGTTTTGTGTGGAGTGATAAATGTGAATATGTCTTTTAGATTTTGAAAGAGAGGCTTAATTTTTCATCACTATTATGAGTTCTAGATCCTAATGGCCATTTTACTATGATAATAAATGCTTTAGGGGATGGCCTAGGTGGAGTATTGATGTAAGAAGGCTTAGTAGTAACATATGAGTCTAGGAAATTGAAGCCTTGATGCTAATTATCATCCACATGATTTGGAATTAAATGAAATAGTGAATTCCATATAGGTTTGGAGGCATTATTTATTAGGTAATCCATTTGTGTTCAAGATAAATAATTTAGGTCTCAAGTATAACTTCACACAACTAAATATGAATGTTCAACAAAGATTTTGCTTAAAGTTTTTGTCTAATTATGATTTTGATATCAAATGCATAAAAGTTAAATAAAATAGGGTTATGGATGCTCTTAGTCATAAAAGGTACATAACAACAATGGCTACTATTAGAATTATTGATGTACTTAACACACCTTATTTTCAAAATCTCAAATGGGGCCACATATTGAGTTGAAAATTTCATGTTCATGTATAATATGATATAAATACTTTAAAGTTTGAAGCTATAGGTTTCTCTATCTATTTGATTATTATTTCATGACCTTTAGTCTAAAATATTGAATGAGTGTTATTGTTAAAATTATTCTTATGAACCTATTTAGGCATTTAAATTTAAGATGTTTAGTGAATTTAGGTTTTAATTTTATAGACTAATAAAGCTAACTAGAATTTTCTTGAATTTATTTTTGTCTTTTTCTAGGTCACATTAGCTTTACAGGTTGGCATTTCTCTTGAAAACATGTCACTTTCACATCTAAAAAATATAAAATCAAGAGTGGTTATGCATTTTGAATGATCAATAAACTGGGTGAATGAGATCCTATAATGTGTTTTAATCTAGTTTCACTCACTCTTCATAGTATAAAGTGTCCAAGTCTTAATCTATCAATGAATATATAGATCCATGAGATTTATCCACTTGTATTAATCTAGCTTATCTATAGCTTCATTCCATTATTCATTCTCAATAGTCATCTAAAAGAGAATTAATCATCCACATGTTATCATCATGTATACTCACAACATGTACACCAACAATCCAAACTTAGACACTCTAAAATCAAGAAAATTAGTGGGATGGTGCCACCTCCTTCTATCAGTTTGAATGTAATATTCTTAAACATTCATGAAGACCCATATTAACAAGATCATGCCATGTGTTTACATCTCATTCATATGTAATTGCACATTAGCTTGTACAATTTTCAAACCTCAGTAATCATCTAGATAAATGAGATCATGCCAATTATCACAATCCCACTCATTCATGGATAATAGCTTCTTATAAAAATTACAAGGCTTTGTAACTAAGTGAATTAACATTATTATTCCATATGTCAATATCTATAATAACCATGAATTGTCAAGCAAAGGTACATGGTCTAAACCTAGAAACCATTTGAAGTAGTAACAACCATCCATTTGGTGAAATAACATTAACCCATATCCTACATATATGAGAAAATAAATATGAATTTTTTGACTAACATGATAAGTGTGATCTTATCATGTGGTGCCATCTTGCTAAACCATGACCAAAGCACAAGGTAAAAAATGAAAATTTTGATATAAAATGATTAAATGACTACATGGCACATATAAAATAATGAATAAAATAATAAAAATAAAAGAAATTAACCCTCAATGGTATGATAAATGGAAACGTCACCAAATAAATGACATAGTAAGATGACTATACAGTTAAAAATAGTGAAAGTGTGCCATATGGCAAATAGTCCCATGAAATTCAACATCACAAACTCAAATTAAAAAAATGGGATTGATAGGAGGCCATACCATTGTTTGTAATTAATTATCATATATGGAAAATTCAAGGTATTGAATTTTCAAACCTAGTAAAATCTATAATATATTTATCTCTAAAATTATTATTAAAGTTAACGAGTTATCTTAAGAATTATCATCAAAGTTATTCTATGACCAAAAGGACCTAATTTTTCCAAGTCTATGTAGAACTAAACTTAGAACTATAGTGACATCATCATCCATATAATTATCCTTATCTACATTTAGTCTCACTAGGATGATTAAATATATAGATACATTATTCAACTCAACAACGTTAGAGAATGAGTTTCAACATTATACAATAATTTGGTTCAAGGTTGATGGAGTCAGCCATAAGGCACACATAACCGAATATTATTCTTCACTAGAAGATACATAAATGATCTATTACAAATAAAGATGGTTGGTTTACTTAATGTCACTGCTAAAGCTGAGGTATTCCCTTATATTGATCTTCTATTTAGTTTGTTTATTTTTAGGGAATTCTTGGGAAATATCCTTCACCTAATTCATAATTCAAATACTATAGCCTATGTATCTAAAAATTATTTTGAGAGGTATTGTATACTCTTTGATCTAGATATGAATTACAATCAACCCATAATAAATACTTGGTTATCAAAGAATAAAATCAAGGATACATAGAATACTTGGGTAAGGGGATACAATAGACCCAAACACTTTTGTATTTAGAAACTAGATTAGTATCACCCCAATCATAAGATTTAAACCAAGGGTATAGATAATAATGGACCTATTAAACAAACTATATGGTTTAATTGATACCACATATGTTAGATAAAATTGTCCCTTTACTAGACATCATCACGATTATGAATCAAATTCTAGCTTTAAGATAGGTAATCAGTTTCAACTTGAGGTTTTAAATGAGTAAAGATAAGAATAGGGCAAACAAAATATTTTATATGATGTTGTACCTGTTGGATAAAATAACTACGACCATAACCCCATTTTGAGAGGAACCTTGGGAACCATCTACTAAATATATAAAGAATAGAATATGTGATGATTATAATGTCTTCCATAACTATACGTTTATGGGTTAGATGCAAAAGATTGACAATATGTTCTACTCTATAATTTATCAATTTATTAATGGGAAAAGAATGCAAAGATTATTAGACAAAATCAAAAGGATAGTTAGGAAAATTGGAGATTATTTGTTTTAACTATACCATATAGTAATTAGAATTGAAGGAACTTATCAATCTCCATTGAACTTATTGCACTGTGTTTTAGACAAAGTGGCAGAACTATAAATTGCATTTGAATTATCCAACAGTGTGGACCTAAATTTGAAGGCATCCAAACAAGGAGTTATCACAAATTTCCTCTCAAAATTGGCCACCAAAAATGTACACATTGGGAACCCTTTTATTAGGTGGGTAAGGCAAGGGTTCACTATGGTTTTGGCAAGGCACACTTTAAATATTGGGATCCTAGAAACATTATTTTTGAGACCCTTATAAAGTATGGAAAAAAAATTAAGATCAAATATGGACATAAACCTTATGGTCATGATCCTATATTCATGAATGTAGAATATGATACTAAGGTGATAATAAATATGCATGCTCATAAAATTCCCATTAGGGTTTCACAAAGAATATAATATGGCCCTAATCTCACTCTCAAGGATGCTAAAGAAATAGATTAGGACTAAATTACTCTAGATTAGGCAAGCATTCCTCTTGCATATTAATGCTAAGAGACAATAGCTAAAACAAATAGGTAGATGAGGGACAATATAATTAGAGGAATAGTAAGGTCACCAATCACTATTACCCATTATTTGGTAATGGACATGGGAACACCTCTAATTCCTAAGAGGCCTACCCAACTAGCTTCACTTATTAACACAATTCAACCAATAAAGTTTACAAAAGTTAGTGCCCCTCTTGTTGACAAATATGTAATTTACACCATGGCATCCTTACTAATATTTGATTCTATTAAATTTTCATCAGTATCCACTACTATTGATTCTTTGTCAATGCCTGCTACTATGACATATCCACCAAAAAATTATGTTATTCTTTCCCCACTAAGAAAAATTATTAATCCTCCTCCTCTTTCAATAGTTACATATAATATAAAAATAATAACTCTCCTACCTTCTCTCCAAGATCCTAACATCACTAAATAAGAAGATAATTCTATAGAGTATACAAGTTTTACACTTGGCCCTTTGTATATTGAGGTTGAGGAGGAGCATAAAAAAGATGACTTAGGAGGGGAGACTGGATGGGATAATCTTGGAGAATATTTGATCCAATAACAAACTAATAATTATCATCATAACCCTCAATGCTTGTTCCAGATATTGAAGAATCATAAGTAGTAGAAGTCACAAGCACATATCCTACCATTACTTCAGAACCTACTAGGGATGATAGTCCCAAGGAAACACCTGCTAATGCTATTATGTATATAATAATTGATACTAGTCTAATGGTGGTTATATTATAGAGGCTTGTACAACTACAAAACTGATTATAATTTAGATTTCAAATGATTCCACTATAACATATCTAGGAGTAGGTGTTTCAATTGATAGTTTTCTAATAAAGGTAAGGTATATTTTACAATCTTTGAATTATTTTACCAATGACACCATAAGAGATTATCATGAAAAATATTCATTAACCCAATCTACATTAATTCATCCATGGATTTTCATTACTAAAGAAGGATCCCTAGGCACTAGTGTGCATTTTAAGGACTTAGAATCCAAAACTATTTCTACTTCTTAGTCAATGCACATAGGGCCTTCCACTTAGTTAAAGGTACCCATTAAAAAATCCACCTAAATAGATTCCTTGATTGTTTTAGTATTCAAGACTTTGGATTCAACCAAATATATTATTCAAGCTCCATATATAGTACATGTTAGAGAAAAGTTTTGCCTACTTTCCCTAAACCCCTACATCCTCTACTTTATCCTCAATAGATACCACTCAATCTTCAATGATGAAACCCATAGAAAACCCTACACTCTCAAATTTCTCATCTCTAACCCAAGTTACTAAGTAAATTATAATGACCCTCATTACATGGATATAATAGTTAGATTACAAGTAATACACAAGCCATGACCTAGTTATCACTGAGAAATATAAAGTTGCTATGCAGTTTGATAGAGTCACAAATACATTAAAAAGAGTGAGAAAGATGAAAATAATGGTTGAAGGTAAGCCCATGGAATTCAAAAATAAAGAGGAATTTTTTTCACTAACAAAGAAGAAAAAGACAAAGCCTAAAGACTTGAATGAGTTTGAAAAATATCCCCTCATAATGGTAGATGTGACTAGATGGGTGCTCAAGCAAATGATTACATGATTTCAAAAAATTAAAAAGAGACTAGAAGAGTAGAATGTGATTAAAGATCCTAGAGATATAATTAATAATGTAAAAATTTCTACCAAGAACTTGTACCACATCTTAAGCATAATTAGATCAACAAGAGCCCAATGTCAGCCACTATGGGGAAATGTTATCAAGTTTCATGAAACAATGAAATATTGGGATGCTAAACTGATCTTCATCAATAATGAGACTAGACTAAAGACATACCAACACCTCAATTTGATGCTTGTGCCTAATGTGACTTTGGCCTAGAATAATATAACTAATACATGCAAGGGTTAGTTAAATAAATTGAAAAAAAAGAATAAAATACCATTAAAGTCCTCAAAGATATATGAATAACTAGTGTGAATGCACCACAGGGTAAATAATCACTAGGCCTTTTTTTAAATTTACTACAAGTTGTAGCTGATAGTTTAAAGGTAGAAGTGGAAAACACCACCTACTAAATAAATAAACAAGTATTATAGTTACTCACATTTTATAGAGACCCTCAATGCTTCCTTCAAATATTCTATGGACATACACAAAAAGTTAAAAGGACAAAATTCCAATTTTGATTAAAAGGTTTATTATTAATTTTAAAACTATTGAGTTAGACTTTGATACAAGCATCACTGATTATAAATGGTTACATGGACAAGGGGAATTGGATGTTTTAGAGGGATCCTATACAAATCAGTCTCAACCTTTGACACCTCCACCCATGGTTCTTAGACAAATTATAATGTATACTACTATAATGACCAGTGCTTATCACCCTACTAGACATAATGCCTCCATTATCACCTTTGACAAATGTTGCCACTTCAGTTCAAAATCCAATAATAAAGGATATGCATGTTACCTCAATAGGATATTCCATGGTGATGCTTTAGTTTTATAAAATAAAATTGAATTGATAGTTCCAACATAAACATTATATGAAGACTTGATCTACTTTTATTATTAGTTGCAGGTTATTTTATGTGGAAAAGGCTTTTGTGCCTAAAGTTGGTTTATATTTAATATATATTTTTTCATGCATATATTTCATGATTTTGACATACAATAAAATTTTAGACATTGTAATATCAGATTGAGCTTTGAGGATAAGGCGTCCCCATCCCAGGCTATAAGTATATGTTTTTAGACATTGTAAATGGGGGATAATTTCATAATCAATATAAGCAAGAAAGTTCTTGGACTATTCTATAAGTTTGCATTGATGTACTATCTCTTCCAAATTTTATATGTCTTAATATGAATTTCCATTAAGTTAATAAAATCTATAAGAGGTTGCATGACTATTTATTTTATGACTATTCAGATTGAAAAAATCATTAATCTAAATGCTCATTGATTACTAATCATACTTATTACTAGTTAGAGGTAGGGATGTGCTATGCAGTCTAATGTTAACCATAGATTTGATGGTGATTATTAAGTATATTATAATTATTTCCTTTGATGATTAACTATGTTTTTATGTGTAGTGTGCTAATGGTAATTTATAACAAGTACTAATTCTTGTACATTTGTTCATCCTAGGATAAAAAAGTTGGTTTGGAAGGGTTTATTTCTTCGTTGAGTCATAAATCCCTTTGTTTTATACACTACCTTTCCCTCCTTTTTCCATTTCTTGACCAATTTCACCTTAGGTTATATCCACCCATACACCTCAAGTATATTTTAGACTAATGTCATATCCAAACCATCCAAGATAAATAACCACTCTGCTCACCACTATTCCACCATGTGGTTATTTATAAAATTGATACCCACAACTCATGAATTGGAGTGAATATTTTCACTAATCCTAAAACATTAGAGGTATCCTCATAATATCCTATTGATTTCCATAAAACCCACATCAATATTAATTTATTTGGTGATAGAAATAAGGCCATAATCTTTAATTACTAAAAATTCACTTGAGTTGAGTATAATGGATCCTCTAATAAGGTTAACAAGGGTGAATTCTTATTCTAGTTTACTATTACTAGCACCTTTATAAGTTCATCAAAGACACATATCAAATAGATGTGTCCATAAGAGAGCTAAAACCCAACTAAATTGATTGACCTAAGGGAACCAACCTCAATGCTTTACTATGGTTTAGTTAGTTAGTTCAACTATCACTGTATCTAGTGTCATCCATCATCGACCTAGGAATCCAAAGAAATATCTTCCTTCACTCTCTCCCTCTAGGGGATGAACTATAGAGGAATACATGAAATGTTTCAAAATTTCTCTAAGGTTGCTAAATGTAGTTTATGAGGATGTTTCATGTAGACTATTCCCATTCACATTATAAGATGTTGCTTATGATTGGTTCCTCAAACTTATAGAAATTTCAATTACATAGTGGACTCAATATCATGAGATATTTATGACATAATAAGGAAAATTTACAAATCCCAACATGATATAACAACATTATTATATAATGATAAAGGATCCCATTGAAACAATTAGAGATTTCAATGTAAGTTTTTAAAATATGTATATTCATGTGACTACCACCTTTAACCCTGATGCTGCCTTAACACTTGAAATATAAAAAAATACCTTAGATCCTATGACTATAGTATTATTGTGTAGAGATTTGAATATTAATAACTTGGAAAACACTTATGATTAATATATTAAAATTGATAAGAAGTTTAATCCTCAATTTTAGGAAATACCCAATGTTGATCCAAATTTATTGTTCTTAAATCCTATTCCAAACACTAATCAGAATGCCATAATGAATAACCAAAACTAGGTTTTCAATTAATTTCCTCTACCTCATGCTACACAAAACTAGAAACTAAGGTTTCTAAATAATCCTAACATGTGTCTAATAAACCCAATTAAAATTAAGTGTTGGTCCTTATTAATGTCTCTACCACATAGGGGACAAACTCTGACTCCACAAAAATTGAGTTAGATGCCATCCAATGCATGGTGCAAAAAATTACCAATAGGAAATTTTAATTCCAAATATATAATAAACCATTAAATAGGTTAGGCAACAAATCAGAGCCTCAACCCAATAGATTGATGAAGATGAATATTTGTGAGGTAGCCTTACCTAACTAGTGTAAGGTCCATAACACTACCCAACATGGTGAAATAGATTGTATAAAATTATGTATTGATTTTGAAATATTTCAAAAATATATGGAAATATAAGAGGTAGTCCTAAATAAACTTGATTCATCCATAACTGGTGCCTCTATTATTTCTAGTATAACCATAGTATTTGAAACCTATGATTTTCTATTCCTTATTGAGGATGAAAATTAGATAGAAGACAACACAAATAAAATTCATGCCTTTCAATGATTTTATAGGAATAATTATAATATGAGGAATGATAATTAATAGATTACCATAACTTCCACACCTCTAAATAATAACATAGTCACTCCCCCACATCCAAATGCTAATAATAATCCACTTCCTTCTAGAGGGAATGATCAACAACATCAAACTAATCCACACACCAAGAGCAGATATAATATAGTTGATGATATGAGAAATATCAAGGATAATATTAGTCTTCATAAGATAGCCTATATAATATAATAAAGAAATATCTTACTCAAAACTTTGACTAGTTAGCCATCCACTAAAAAATCAAAATCTAAACATGCAAATATGGTTGTGTAAAAAGACAACCCTAGGTTCCACCCTTTCTGTTAACTATTTGAATCTTTGGGAAAAACATACACAATTGCCTATTTGACTCAAGAGCCTCAACCAACATGATGCCCATAGGGTTATACAAAATACTAGATTTGATCCTAGATAATTCCAAAAGGGTAGTTATATGGCTGGATAAGTCTTTGGTCCTAGTATTTAGAGAGTTATTAAATGTTCACATGCATCTTACCTTTGAACCATTACTCAATAATATATTGCTAGTAATTAACATTCCTAAAGCTTATGACTTACTCTTAAGTCATGACTGGTGTAAAACACTGAATAAAATAATGATACTAAATTTTTGTACATGTTTCTACCCTATAAAGGAGTATCCAATTAAATAAGGGTTGATAAAGAACCAAAAATTAAGCATATGATCACATGATATAATTCTAAATATGAGATAGTAAAGTTTGATACATCACATATAGGGGTTTACACCTTCACAACCAATCTTGAAGACTATGAATGAGAATTTTAAGGTCCTTTATAATTTTGGATCTTATTTTTATGGTTCTTGGTCCAAACAAGGTTTTGGTGTGGGTATAATACTAATTGATCCTGATGAGAGGTAGTACCTACTAATTTTTTACTATAATTTCCATTCACTAATAACCATGTAGATTATGAAGCTTTAATTATAGGGACCCAATTCATAATGAAACATAATGTCAAGTAGATATTGATGTTTTGAGGTTCATATATGGTTGTTAACCAAATCAAGAGTTGATAACAGTGCAAATTTTCATATATCAAGAAATATAAACATAGATCCAAGGATCTAATTGAGTCATTTAAGGCTTTTAATATAACATTAGTCCCTAGGGAGAAAAATAAAACAAATAGCTCCTTGTATACCTATAAAACCTATAAAACTATTTGTGGATCTAATACCATGTCCTTAATTCTTGATAATGTTGATCACTTTCAGCTATTTAGTGAGGAGTAATAAATTATTTAGTTCATGGGAAATTATGGTACCATTAAGTCTCAGATCATTGTGGAAAAGTATTTTGATATAATGTATAAATAACATAAGGATAATGATGGTATCCTCTAATTGAAAGAAAATAATATACCCAAAAGAGTGGTATCCTTAGAAAGGGTCTTTGACATGGACCACTAAGCTGAGAAATAAAAATAGTCTAAGACCAATAAATCTAATTTCACCAAGGTAAATTTAGGGATAAATGAGCATCTTAAAATGGTTAAAATTGGAATAAGTTATAAAAAATAGGAAAAATAAATTCATATGGATTTACTAACATAATATAAATATGTGATCACCTAAACCTATGAAGACCATAAAGTTTTTGATCCTAGAGTTATCACACGTAGTACACCATTGAAAGAGAAGCACAAACCTTTTAGGTAGAGTCAAAGATAATTCAATCCTATTTTTGAGCCTCTTATTTAGAAAGAATTCCAAAAATTTTTAGATGCCAAAATTATATTCCCATTAGGCATTCTACTTGGTAGCCAACCTAGTCCCTGTATGAAAGAAAAAATAGGAAATTAGACTGTGTATCTTTTAGAAACCCCACCAAGTTTTAGAAAAGGAAAATTATCTATTGCCTTCCATAGATGAAGTAATTAAAATAGTTAGTGGGTTAAATATAATGTCCTTCCTAGATGGTTTCTCATGTTAAAACTAGGTATTGGTATAAAATGATAATTGGATGAAAATTGATTTCACCATTAAGTGGTGAAATTTTGCATACAAAAGAATGCCATTTAGAATAATCAATGTAGGTGATAATTTTTAGTGGGTCATGTATTTTTATTTTTAGGGACTTATTAGAAAATGTATCATCATCTACATGTCTGACTCAAATGTCTTTTCTAAAGATAACACTAACCATGTGAACCAATTTCAAAGAGTATTTGATAGATGTTGAAGATATAGGATCTCCCTGAACCCTAAGAAGAGACTTTTTAGGGTCACAAAAATGAAATTTTTGGGCCATGTTATCAAAAAATAAGGAATATTAATTGATCTAGAGAGAGTCTAGGTAATTTCAAAAATTCCATATTCTAATAGGAAAAAAACAACTTAAGTCCTTTGGTAAAAACAATTATATTCACAAGTTTATTTTAGTATTCTTAGAGATCGATCTATTGAATGCCATGCTAAAACAATATGAAAAAATAGAGTGGAAAAATTAGGTAAATAAATAATTCTAGGATTTCGAGACTACCATTACCCAATATCCAATTTTGATCAACCTAGATTTCAATAAGGATTTCCTATAGCAATAATACTTACACAGAAGGTAGATGATAATGAACATCCTATTTCCTTTATGAGTACCAATATAAAATATGTAGAACTAAATTATTCCATGATAGACAAAAAATATATGCTATAATTAAGGATGTAAAGAAATTTAAATGTTATATCTTTCACAATAAGACATACTCCATTGTCCAAAACCTAGCAGTCAAGCTTACACTTGGAAATAATGAGTTAGGAGAGAGAAGGGGAAAGTGGATGGCAAAGTTTTAGGAATTTGAAATGGAGATTAAACCTACTAAAATGGTAAGAGGCTAAGGTATCATATGCCTAATGTATAAGACTAACCCATGTATATATATTAAATATATAAACCAATATGAATTAGTTGGAGGTAATTAGTATAAGTGGATTATTCATTATCTACTCACAAACACATCCCTCCTGAATTGAATAGAGAACAAAGATGAGCACTCAAGATCAAGTTAATTCAATACATGATAAAAAATGGATTGTTATATCAAAAACATTATGAATGAATCTATCTAAGGTATGTATATGAAGAAGAATTTGTAGATATCCTCAATAATTTTCACTAAAAGATTAGAAGTGGACATCCTTTAGGTAATGATGCTACACAAAATTTTAAGGATGGGTTATTATTGGCCTACTATTTTAAAATATCCACACATTCATGTTAGAAAATATCACCAATGTCAAGTATTTATAAAAAAGAGAAATATAATTAGTAATTCCTTTACAACATATAATTAAAGGTCATCCCATTTCATAATGGAACATGGATTTTGTATGAGTCATTATTCCTAATTCTTTAGCTAGACACAAGTTTGTGTTGACTGTAACATACTAATGCAGCATATGGATTAAAGTAGTAGAAACAAAGAATTACAGATCCCAATATATAATAAAATTTCTTGAAGAGAAAATTTAACCATATTTAGAATACCCATCTCACTAGAATGTGACAACGGTCCTGCCTTCCAATCTATTGAGTTCTTATAGTGGGCTTATAATAATCAAATTACTATCAAGTTATCTTTTAAATAATATCTAAAGGGGTGGCATAATATACCAATAATAACTTGATGGATTCCATAAAGAAGTCAACAAAATAAAAATTGAGAGAATGACATCTAATATTAAAATATTCACTATGGGTAGACAAGAGAAGACACAAACATGCCTTTAAGGCCTAACCTTTTTTATTAGTATATATAAAATAACCCATGTTTCCCATTACTCTTAAGTTGAAAATGTACCAATTCATGTAGGAGTATATGGAATAATATGAAAGAATTCAATCATGATTACTAAACATTATCCAAATAAAAGATTCACAAATAAAAGCTTTTCACAACTTTAACAAACATTGGGTTATTGTCAAGAGGTGCTTTGATAAAATATCAGAAATCAAGGTTTTCAAAATTTCATACCTAGTGTTCCTATGGGATAAAACAAATAAAAAAGGGAAAACCTGACAAGTTCACACCATTATGGATTGGGCCATATCAGATCTCTAAAATTCTAGGTAACAATGATTTTCACCTAAAAGACCTTCAAAGTAATGATTTAACTTTTTTGATTAATGGTAAGTTTCTAATATATTATTTCATAACTTCTTTGACTAGAGACATCTCATAATTAATGTGAGTTATACTTCAATAATAGGGTTAGGGTATATTTCCTAATTTCATAAAGTAGATTTCTTTCTAAATTATATTTATTGGAATTAGAGTAGTCAAAACCCCCTTTTTCTGTAAAATTCACCAAAATTATACTAAATGGGTGGCAAAATCATATTCAAATGGTTATTATGAACATTATTTTTGGTGTATTTATATTCCTTGTGTTAGGACATGTGCAAAGGTTAAATTAAAATTTTATCTAAACAAAATGAGTTTACTAGAATTATGGAAGTTTATTTGATATTTTCAAGCAAATTTTAAAAATATTTTTCATTTTTAAAGATAAATTAGACATTTACATGCTTAAAACTTGTTTAAGAGATGATAAACACTGAGAAAGACAAAATATGAGTGACATCTTTGATTTATAATGAATTCCATTTATATAAACCTAGTCAATTTTAGTTCCCAACCTTCTTTTCAAGAAAGGCTCAAAAGAAATAAAATAACAAAAATCATGGAAGAAGAGTGGAATCAAAGGTATCTATATAAGGGATATGGACACTTGGATATAAATAGATCAATGCTCAGCTTCCCAAAAACCTTTTAAAAAATAAAAAATAAGAAGGGGGAACAAAGGGACCTCAAATTTTGTTTGATATTTGTTAAAACTCTCATAATAAGGGGAACATTTTTCATATAATCACACATGATATGATAAATAAAAAGAGTTAGTATGTTGGATGGATATATTGAAGTCTTTTTCATTATTTATTTATTTATTTCTTATAAATTTTGTAAGTTTTTCATGTTGTGTGAAACCAAGATTC
The DNA here is from genome assembly GCA_037957365.1 of Torreya grandis. Classification (NCBI taxonomy): domain Eukaryota; kingdom Viridiplantae; phylum Streptophyta; class Pinopsida; order Cupressales; family Taxaceae; genus Torreya; species Torreya grandis. Next base: position 1,915,584 of record JARHVA010002778.1, on the reverse strand, counting down.
TAGGTTCTCAAATACTTTGGAGTATTTCCCCAATGAGTTACCATTTATTATACCCAACACACCCATTTTAAAAATATCAAATGAGGACCCATATTGAGTTGAAAATTTCATATTCATGTATAATATGGTATAAATACCTTAGAGTTCAAAGATACAGGTTTCTGTATCAAATTGATTATTATCTCATGACCTTTAGTCTAAAAGCCTAAATCAATGTTATTGTTGAAATTATTCTTATGCACCTATTTAAGATTTTAAAATTGAGATGTTTAGTGAATTCATGATTTAATTATATAAACTAATGAAGCTAACTATAAATTATTTGAAATTATTTTTTTCCTTTTATAGGTCACATTGATTTTATAGGTTGACATTGCTCTTGGACACATGTCTCTTTCATGCCTAAAAACTATCAAATCAAAGAGTGGATATGAATTTTAAATGATTAAGAAATAAAGTGAATGAGATCATATTGCATGTTTCAATATGATTTACTTGATATTCAAATTACAAAGTGTCTAAGTCGTCATGTATCAATGAGCATCTATAACTATGCTATTTAGTCACTTGTTTTAATCTCACTCATCTACAACTTAATTAAAGTCTTCATCCTTAAAAATCATTTAAAAGAGTGAGAACCATCCATGTATTATAATCACATATACTCATGTATTACACAATAATAACCAATCTTAGATACTTTATGACCAAGAGGATTAATGGGATGGTGTCACTTGTCATCATTTTATGTACTCATTTCTACTAGTTTCAATGTACAAGTCCCAAACATTCCTTAAGATATATATTAAAGATATCATTCCAAATGTTTACATCTTATTCATATACAACTACACATTAGTGTGGATGATATATTTCAACACACTAAATTAGGCAAGGGTTATTAGTCCCTTCCTCTCTTGAAAGGAGATTTATGTGAGCAAATCTCCCCAACGTCTTGGTTACCTAGTCTCGATATGTAGGGTAACCTAGTTAGCTCATTGTGACCATTATATTCAATGGGATTGTGTGTGTGTTTCAACCATATCAATATGCATTAAAAATATAAAGAGATTATGCCTATGGAACCAACCAAATAATATAACTATGAATAAATAACTAATTTAGAGAGATGCATCTATTACTTAAAAGGTCAATGTTAGTTTTAAGATAAAAAATGAATAAAGCAAAATTAAAACATAAAGAAATGAACACAACAAATACCCTGGGAAAGCCCTCCTTTTCTAGGGATAAAATCCCAACAAAATATATCTCATATATTTTAGGAATAAGAGTATAAATCTGCTTTACAATATGGCCCAAGCATAAGACTGATTCATGGTATATGTCAATCTACTGTAGGTGATCGATCTCCTCCTTGAAGTGCAAATTCTTCTTGCTTCAATAAAATTACCAAATGAAGTGAAAACACCTTGTATGTATACACATTGAAATGTCTCTTCGTGAAGGGTCACCTCTCTTCACCAAAGGATATGAATTTTAACAATAAAATAGCAAGTCCGACAGAGATATTATAATATTAATATTATTTGAATTTGATAGAGAAAAATATCTCCTACTAATATAAACATCAACACTCCCTCTTAGCTAGGGAGGTATTTTTCTTATAATCCTCATCTTAGAGATATACAAGAGTTCGCAACATGATATCATCCATCATGGCTACTCCCATGTATGGAAATAACATGTGCACAAGTGCCCATCATGGAGTCACTCAACATGATGCCACCATTTCATCATGATATCCACCATGGCTATTCCCAGAGGATGGATAGACACAAGTATAAGGAAATCATCACAGAGTCTCTCAACAAGATGTTTTTATTGAGTCACTCAACATGACATCCACCATGGCTACTACTAGAGGGTGGAACAAGGGATTTCACCTAAAATTTCTCTATCATAGAGAAGATACATTAACAAGGGATTTCACCTCAAATTTCTTCATCACAGAGAAAGATGCATTATCTCAAGTTATAAGAGATTACTGATGTTGAGTTTTCCTCTTAGCAAGGGATTCATTCTCCACAACTCCAAGCTTGTCTAAAAAATGCACAACCTTCACTCTGGAGAGAGGTTTGGTGAGAATATTAGCCATCTTCTCATTAGTGAAAATGTATCTCAATTGAATAGCTTTACTTAGTACCATATCTCTGATGTAATGATATTTGATCTCAACATGTTTTGTTCTATCATGAAACACTAGATTGATAGATAGTTTCACATAGCTTTGATTGTCATAATGAATAGTGGTTCACTCCAATGATTTTACAAATAATATTATAAGGAGCTTATGAAGCCACACTACTTCTTAAGCTTTAACACATGCTACAATATATTCTACCTTTGTAGTGATTAGTGACACTAAATATTACTTCCTACTACACCAATAAATCATTGTAGACCCTAAGCTAAAGCAACATCTAGAGGTGCTTTTCTAATCAGCTACACTCCCTACCCAATCAAAATTAGAATAACTTGCAAATTTAGATCTATAGTGGAAGTATATCTCAAGCCATATCTAACTATGTCATGTAAGTATCTCAAGATATTCTTAGCTACAATTAGATGAATCTTCCTAGTTTCACACATGAACTGACTGAGAGCACTCAATACATAACAAATATCTAGTCTAGTGTTGACTAGATACATCAATGATCCAATCAATTGCCTATACATAGTAAGATCTACTAGACTTGAACTAGCTACAAACTCACTTAAATTCTTCAAATTAGTTTTTATCATAGTAGACATGGATTTACAATCCATCATCCCAAATCTCTTCAAGATGTCTATGGTGTATTTTCCTTGACTTAGAATAATCTCATAGGGTCTCTTCCACACTTCCAATCCTATAAAGTAATGCATAAAACATAGATCCTTCATCTCAAATTTAGAATCTAACTCCTTACATTTGATAATGAAATATTTTGATCCAATAAGAAATAGATCATCAATATAAATAACCAATATTAAGGCCTCACCATCAACTATCTTGAAGTAAAGATTTGAATCAACATCATTCTTGGAGAAACCCAAACTTATTAAGTATTGATCAATCCTCTCATACCAAGCATGAGGAGCCTACTTAAGACCATATAAGGCCTTCTTTAATTTAAAAACATGAGAATCCTTCTCATGAAAAAAAAAAACCATCAAGTTGTTCAATGTATACTTCTTTTTCAATTACACCATTAAAGAATGTTGTCTTCACATCCATCTAATGTAGCTTCCATCCCTTAGCTAATGTAATAGTAATAATAGTTCTGATGGATGTATAACAATGAACCTGAGCCAAAGTTTCTTCATAATCTATTCCCTCTTTCTGAGAGAATCCTCTAGCCACAAATCTAGCTTTGTCCTTTTCAATACTTCCATTAGCTACATGCTTGATCTTAAAAAGTCATTTAGAAGATACAACTAATTTTAATTTAGGTCTTGGTATAATGTATAAAACATCATTCTTTATGATAGATTGATATTATTTAGCATAGCATCTTTCCATACTTGCTGACTGGATGCTTCCTCAACACTAGAATGTCCAGACTCAATGATATGACTCATTAATGCTACATAGCCTAGAAACTTTAATGGTCTTCTGCTTTCTCTAAATGTGCCTCTAGGAGATGAAAATTTTTATGCCTCATACATTATTTTATTAGCCCATATAGGTATATTTTGACTTATGACAATATCTCTTGGCCTATCAGTAGGTTCTAAAGACTCAACTAGATCAATAACATCTTTTGGTTTAGTAAACTCCCTCTAAATCTTAGGAGTATGATCAACATTCATGTCCTAAGGAGTCTCTTGTTCTTCATTATCTATCTCCATGAATGAAGCATTAGATATTTTGAATGCAACATATTATTTAAAGGAGACATCCCTAATGATCTCTATTTGTTTCTATCCTAGAATGTAGATCCTATAGGCTTTTGATGATTTACTTTAACCCACAATTATTCCTTTCTTGCTAGATGGTTCTAACTTAGTTCTCTTATCTTTAGGCACATTAATATAATTAGGAAAAACAAATATTCTCAAATGAATAACCTTAGGATTCACACCTATGAAGGCTTCTTTAGGAGTCATATTCTCCAAAATATGATGAGGGCTCTGATTCTAAACATACACTATAGTTATGGATGCTTCTACCCAAAGGAAGATTTGCAAGTCTTGATCATGGATCATAGATTCAGTTGCCTCAGCTATAGATCTATTATTACTTTTTACAACTCTATTTTTCTATGGATTTTAAGGAACACAAAACTCCCTCTTTATCCTTGCCTTAATATAAAAGTGATGGAAGTCTCTAGAAGTGTATTCTCCTCCATTATTAGATCTCAAACCTTAATTTTTTTCTCAAACAAATTTTCTACTTGAGCCTTAAATTCTTTGAATTTTTCAAGCACTTATTCAAATTACTTAGACTTTAAAAAATAAATCCAAGTCTTTCTATAGTAGTCATCAATGAAAATTACATAATACCAAAAACCACTCAAGGATGCCACAGACATTGGGCCACAGAAATAAGAATGAACAAGATATAGAATATATTTTAATCTTCTTTCACTACTATGAAAAGGACCCTTAGTATTATTACCTAATTCACATCCTTTAAAATTATCATCATGCTCTTGACTAAGCTTTAGAAGGCCAATGACCATCTTTTCCATGGATAGAATACCTCTGAAGTGAAGATGAGTAAGTCTCCTATGCCATAGCTCACACAAACTAGAGGAATCATGAATTAATGCTTTAACTAGATGAATGGAAAATATATAAATACTCTCTTGTTTAACATCAATCACTTGGGTTGTCTTGATGCTAGAGTTCTTTGGCTAGGAAATAACTTTTCCTTTAGAAAATGCAACTTGATATCCTTTGTCCTCTAAGGCTGAAATTGATACAAGATTCCTCTTGATACCTAGAATGAACAAGACATCACTCAAATAAAGAGAGATGCTAAAATATAAGTTAAGAGAAGAGGATCAAACACATTTCATTGAGTAGTAAGCATCATCTCTGATTATTAATTTAAGGTTGGTTTCTCTCTCCACTAATTCTAAAAGATTCTCTCTATATCCTATAATGTGATGAGAATCACAACTATCAATCAACCATGTACTGTTATCAGTTGGGACATTACTTGGTATGGATAAGATAAATATAAATCCAATTGAATTATCTCTTGATTCCTTCTAAGGAGAGACATCATCCACATCTACAGTAGCAACATGTTGCTTTGGTCTTGTTACACAATCTCTCACATAGTGACCATACTTGTCACATCTAAAGCATTATATATGGGAGAGATCCTTCTTTGATTTAAGAGCAGCATTTGATTTCCTATTTCTATTCCTCTTGAAATTTCCTTTTCTCCCTTCTCTTCTTTTCCTCTTTGAGATTTGAGCAATAAGAACCTGATTCTCTTTATTGATAGAACTTTTCCCATTTCCTCTTGTCGCTAGCCTAGATCCCTTTTAAATATAATTTACATGAAAGTGATCAAACTTGGGAAATTTGGATCTTCCACTTATACTTTGAATGAAGGGCTTCCAATATTGAGGAAGGCCATTCAAATCCAACATAACTAGATCTTAATTTTTGATCGTATCTCCAATGGTACATAATTGATCCTTCATCTTAGTGATCTTCATGAAGAAGGAGATGATAGATTCTCCTTTAGCCAGTTTTATGTGATGAAGATATTGCCTCAATGTAAGAGATATGTTGGTGTTATTAATCTCACACATGCCTTTTAGAGTCTCGAGCATGGATTTATCCATCTTCAAATTAGATATGATAGGCACAAGGTGGTCCTTCATGGAATATATCAAGATTTTTCTTGACTTAGTGTCATTCCTCCTCTATTGAGTCTTCTCAGCATCATCAATTGGTTCAGGCACATCATTCTCCATGAATTCCAAAATATCATTTTCCTCTAGTGTAATAAAGACTCTAAATTTCCAAGAGGTGAAGTTTGATGCACCGTCAAGTCTATCTTCAACCTTGAGACCATTCACCATTTTTGAGGTTTAAATAGACTCCTTTAGAATGAGAAGATGAGTAAATAACTTCACTGCTTACTCAAATATGATCATGATCTTACTTAAACCCACTCTAATACCACGTTAGTTTTAGGATCAAAAATGAATTATTTAGAATTACAAAAACACAAAGAAAAGAACACAATAGATACCCTAGGAAAACCCTCCTTCTCTAGGGAAAAAAACCTAGCAAAATATATCTCTTATATATTTTAGGACTAAGAGAATAAATATGCTTTACAATATGGCCTAAGTATAAGACTGATTCATAGTAATGAAAGGTAGTGCCTTTCCTAGGAATGAATATTCAAATAATATGGTTTCTCCTTGATGATAATTCACTTGATGCAAAATGTCAATCTACTATAGGTGATCGATCTCCTCCTTGAAGTGAAAATTATTCTTACTTCCATGAGATTACCAAATGAAGTGAAAATGCCTTATATATATACACATTGAGATGTCTCTTCATGAAGGGTCATCTCTCTTCACCAAAGGATATGACTTTTAATAATAAAATAGCAAGTCATCCAAAGATATTTTAACATTAATATTATTTGAATTTGATGGAGAAAAATATCTCTCATTATTATAAACATCAATAGTCAATAATACATAAATGAGTAATAGATAAGAGCATGTAATCAAGATAAGCATTAAAATCAAATTGCAACTCAAAAAATAAACTAACCCATTGATTAAAAAATGGAAAAAGAAAAGGGGTAAAAGAGGGAAAAAAACCAAGAAGGATGCAACTAAACCCACATTTGTATGATCACTTTTAACCGATAAACCAATCTTACCTCTGACCAACATTCACATAACTACAATGTGAACTAGTGCCATAATCTGAGGAGAAGGGAGCCAAGAAGAAAAAGATTCATTGCTATTGTATACCACGCATAAGAAAATACAAAATAAATCTTCCAAAACACTTTATATTGAATAAAAGTGTTGCTTGAATAATACCATAGGGTTAAAATAATCATTCAAGTGTAAATATCAATAAAATCTCCCCATGTAAATAAGAGGGAGGAAAAAAATCAAAAAGAAGAAAAAATAGGGGTAGATGGCTCTCTGGTCTCTTTTGGAGAAGAAAAACCAACCCTTTATTATGATAAAATGATCCAATATATAGATCTCCATCCCCCAACAACAACCTTTAATATGGAAGCTACTTTATGACAACAAAAAACCACCTTCATTAATGCTTAATGTAGTCATGTGATGACTACAATGTGGTCACATGATGGCTCTTGATGAAATTTTTTTTCCTTTCACCATCATTTTTCCATTATTCACCACCTTCACAAGGTAAAGAAAGCATGTAACTTTTTTTAAAGTGATAGAATAATGGAGATAAGATAAGACAACACATAGAAATTTTAGGTTGACTGATAAAAATGTGGTCAACCCATAGTAATGAGGTTGTTTGATAGCCTAACAATAGGTAGACAAAAATATGACCAACCAATGGAAATACAAATACTTGACAATGATGCAATCATCCAGTGACATTGATGTCACCCGATGACAATATCAATATCCCATAACAATGTCATCAATCAATAACACTACCATCAGTTGATGATAATGCCATCACTTGAAGGCATTATGGTTATTTGATGACATTGCTATCACCTAACAACATTACAATCACCTAATGACATTGCATTATCTGATGGCATTATTGTCTCTTAGTGATACTACTATCACTTAGTGACACTACCATCACCTAATAGAACCACAAGAAAACCCCTTTGAATAGGATGAGAGAGCAAGGAAATTTATAATAACTAGGATTCAAAGGAAAATTAGGAGGCTCTAACTTCATATTTATACTAAGTATAAAATACCAAGTTGATTTGCATGGATGTAGTATTTTTAATAGTGGTGGTTTTGAGTTGCAATTAAACAAGTAAATAAATAAAAACCATCAAATCAAGTTAAAATGATGAGACCTAACAAAGTATGTGCATATGCAATAGATAAAAAGGAAAAAAAAAGAGGGTCCCTATTTTTAGGCTAAAAATGGGGTGTGTTATGCAAGTAACAAAAAATGGTGACTCCTGTTGGGAAATACTCTTGAGTATTTTGAGAATCTAGAATCTCTAATTTCATAAGAGTAAAACTAATTAGCTATAAGCAATCACCTAGAATAACTAAAAGTTCAAAGCCATTGAAGTCTATAAGAATGAGTGACATACTAACCTATAATCCTACTAAAACAATCTAAATGTGTGATTAAGTGATTAATTCATTTTATTTGCATTCACATGCAGTAGTTTAGATTTATATAAGGCTATAAATGCTAAAGGAAAAAGAGTTTACAACTTAGCTTGGGGGAAGTGGTATGGGCATTGATATGCTATTAGACAGGAATCTATATCCCTAATAGAGATACCTATGGTCCTTTTCAAAGGCCTTGATCTACTTCCAACTAGAATGGAAAGCCTATGGTGGAGGTTGCCAAGATCACCCCTTTGAGGAGAATTTTAGATTTTACATTTTGGATCAATTATTTTGAAAAAACATTTTAAATTTTTATTCATAGAGGGTCAGGGACCAAACCATGGGTAAAAGGAAATCATCAAGCCCATGACAACTCAAGACAAATTAGAATTGAATCAATGTTGTAATTTTATTCAAATATTTTTTAATTTCTTTAGATGGATTTGAATAAGAAAATAGTTGTTCTAAAATTCATAAGTTCCTTTAAAAATCATTGAAATTTAGAATTTAGTAAATAACCAAAGAAATAACAATAGTTCAAACAAGATAATTGAGTAAAATTATGATTAGGATTTTTGAGTGCCACCCATGTTACTTTTGCAATAACTACTTGTTTCATTTCTTTGATCAACAAGGGGAACCCAAGGAGAAAAATATTTGGGATAATTTGACAACAAAAAAACAAATAAAATCAAACCTATACTAACAATAAGGGACAATAAATAAAGAAAATGAAAACAAAATAGGGAAATAAAAATAAAAAGTATTCATAATAAATATTCAAGATAGTACATTCTTGAACCAGTTAGGCACCTAATTTTTTAGGATTTTGAAGATGGTAGAGGACATACATACTTTATCCTATTTTCCCCTATATAATAGAAAACACTATCCCATAAATATTTTTTAATGTACTTATCATACAACTTAAACAAGTTCGGACTATAGAATTTTACGTTATGTTTGCATCTAAATTGTAGAAAGCATGAGGGATAGGGTTTTAAAAACAACTCCACCAAAACTTTGTATTACAATGAGGGATAGGCTTGGGTGTTCACACATACCAAAATGATTGGAATATCCAACCTATAAGTGACATGTTATTAATGGTAGCAATTATATGAGTTATTTGGTGGATACTTTTTATCACCAATGGATGTTTGCATAGCATCACCTATGTTGTCCTTAGCCTCTAGAAGGAGTGGGAGTGGTTTAGATTTTTACCCTATCAAAAACCTTCTGAATTTTTCATTAGTGGTTGAAGTATGTGTATAGTTAGGCTGAATAAATTCATCTTTATCTTTAACTTCCTTTGGCATGAGTTCTTCATTTTGACTATTATGCTCATGAATTCCTATTTTGATTGTCTCTTTTACTAAGAAGAATGTTTGGGTACCATCAACTGCTTTTGAAGTGAGGCTAAACTAAGGAGAGAGGTCATTAATTTTGGAATCTTCTAGCTCACTCTCTTTAGAGGGACAACCACCTTATTGGTTTTATTCTTTGTGTAAGTAACTTAACTCAATGCTACTTTATTATTTTATCCCCTACCCTTTAAATAATGAAGGAGAAGATAAAATAATACTACCAAGTTGTTGGCCATATTATATAAGCTCTTTAAATGGAGAGGTGGAATCATAGGACAAGAATGTCTCAAGTGCATAGGATTTATCTTGCTCGTCTAATAGCTCTAACTTATCTAATTGGTCTTATGAATAATCATAAGAGATGTTTGTTTATTCATTTTAGGTGGATAACTTATCAATAATTTAATTTTCATTCATTGGTATACTTTATACAATTATTTTTTCTTCATATTTAAAGTCATCATCATTATTATTATATCCTTCAAATAATGGATCACACTTGTAAGATGGGATGTCCTTAGTGTGCATGATCATCTTTGCATTAGTAATACAACTAGAATCATAGACTCTAGATGGTGCATAAAGGTATGTAGGTTTGTTGCTTAGATTGTGCATTGTCTCTTGATTATCTCTTGTAACAAACATCACGTGATTAGTAAAAACATCAAAAGATACATAATCACTAAAATTATAAGAAACATATTGTTAATTGTACACATAATTAACTGAGTTATATGCATTAAATAAATAAGCAAGATTCACATTTATCACAAATAGGTTTAGTTTGACAAAGACTTGGGGCAACACTTGATTTTAAGGCACATGTTGGTCTATGAGATGATTTTTAGGAATGTGAGCTAAAGGATTTTGGGCAAAAATACCTTGGGTCACTAATTGTTGATTTATCTCAATAGCCTCTTGGTAGACTGACACTAATGAGGCAAGAATATAGGGGTTATGAACATTACAATTAAAGGATCTAAGGCTTGGAGACATAAATTGATTGTTGTGTCCTATATTTTTAAGAAAATATCCTTCTACCTAGTGTATAGTTGATGGAATCTATGGTTGACTATAATAGTTGGATCATTAGGCCCCTTATGAGCTATGAAAAATTGATAAAATAAGATATAAGTGTCAATGGGAACACTAAAATGTTAAAGAATAGGTTCTAAAAGATGGCCCATGTTGTGATGCACCCTTCTGGTAGACTAAGGTACCAAGAATAAGTAGTTTTATCTAACAACAAGGGGAACAAGTGTTAAACCACATCCTCATGTTGAATTCATTTTACAATAATGGATTATTTGAAAGCTTGGATGTGTTCCTTAGTAGTATTGACCCCACCTTGGATATAATTTACACCTAATTTTTGGGGTTGTTTAGGAAATTTATGAGAAGGTCCTGAAATGTTCATAGGATAGCTATGTCCTCCTAACCAAGTTAAGGCCATTAGAATACTTAGATAATCAATTTTCTAATGTAAGAACCTAGAAAACAACTAAGTCAAAGATATTAAAAATAAAAGATAAGTCAAATACATAATTTGGCCCTCCTTCTAGTACCAATCTATTGATGAGAATTTTAAGCATGTAATAGGCTAGATGAAGTGTAAAGGAGAGGGCAGTAGGTTTAAAAAAATGATAAGTCTAAAATATTTTGATCAGGTCCTCATCTAGTACTAATATATTGATGAGGTATTATGACATGCTAACTTAGGTATGGGTTGTTAATCCCTTCCTCTCATAAAAGGATACTTGTGTGAGAAAATCTTCCCAAGGTCTTGGTTATTGGGTCTTGGCATGTAGGGTAATCCAATCAACTTGTTGTGACCATTTCATTTAAAGGGCCCTTGCGTGTGTTTTAACCATATCAATATGTATTAAAAATATAAAGAGATTATGCCTATGGAGCCATATAAATAATATAACTATTAATAAATAGTTGACTCATAGAGATACATCTATTATTTATAAGTTCAAAAATACATAATTGAGTAATATATAAGAACATGCAATCAAGGTAAGCATTAAACTCAGATTAAAACTCAAAAAAATAAACTTTTAAACTGATTAAAAAAGGAAAAAGTGGAAAATGAGGGGAAAATTATTGGGAAAACACAACCAAATCCACATTTTTTAGATCACTTATAAACCACAAACCAATCTTGCAGTTGTCCAATATTCAAATAACCACAATGTGTACTAATGCTAGAATATGAGGAGAAGGGAGCCAAGAAGAAAAATATACACTACTATTGTATAACATGAATAATAAAGTGTGAAATAAATATTCCACAAATATTTTTATTGAATAAAAAAGTTTTTTGAATAGAACAATAGGGTTACAATAATCATTCAAGTGTAAATCTTGAAAACATCTCCCCATGCGAATAAGAGGGAGGAAAAAAGAAGAAAAAATTAGAAAAAAGGGGCGACTATCTCTCCTATCTCTTTTAAAGAAGAAAAACTAACCCTTATTATGACAAAATTATCTAATATATATGTAACCTCCAACAAATACCTTTAATGTGCCAGTTACTTTCTGATAATAGCCAACCACCTTCATTAATGCTCAATGTGGTCACCTAATGGCTAAAATTAATCACCCAATGACTCTTGATGCAATTTTTTTTCCTCTCATAGTTTTATTAACATTATTCACCACATTCACAAGTCAAAGAGAACATGGTACTTTCTATAAAGTGCTAGAAGAATGGAGATAATATAAGACAACACATATAAAGTTTAGGCTGACTAATGGTAATGTGATTGACCCAAAATAATGGGATCATATAATAACCTAATATTAGGTTGAAAAAAATTCAAATGAACAATGTAAATGCATTTTATCGATGATGAATAGATTAAATGATGATATTGATGTCTCTCGACAACAATGTCATCATCCCACAGTAGTGTCATTGACTGACAACACTTTTATCAGTTGACAATAGTGCCATAGTTTGATTACATTGCATTATAATTATGAAAATAATATCACATAAAAACATTATTGTCACTTTATGGCACTTTCATCACCTAACATAATTTATATCACTTAGTTGTACTACCATCACTTGACAACACTATGAGAAAACCCTTGGGAACACGTGTTGATAATTTTTGCTACTATTGGTCAATGTTGATTATGTGTAAGTTTTAATAAAGAATCAATTAATGTAGTTAATAATAAATATGTTATCTAAAAATTAATACAATCTTCATCAATCCAAAACCATGCTCAAAAACTGCTCACAGGTCCAAATTTTAGCAAAAGTTTCTTCTATTCCTTTAACAAGCTAGTAAAGGTAATTTTTAGATGTTCATTACATGAAGGAGAAGATTTGTTTTAAATTGTATTATGATAATGTGTGGGCCTCTATTACCTCAATATTAAATTCATTTTTTTTATGTCATAGGGGCTTAACTTTATGAACAATTGTTAAGAAGGAAAGGTACCCTAAAACTCTTTAAAAACCCCAATAACTCAATTTTAGGAGATGTGATTGAATTTTTGAGTTATTTGTTTAAAATCAAAAGTTTTGTGAGATATTATGGGGTATAAATAAAATTAATAAACCTTTATCAATAAAATTTTTAAGGTAAATAATGGATAAAGGTACAGGTACAGGTCACAGGGTTTCAAGTAAGAAAGAGAGATAGTTAAAAAACTATTTTGAGAGGTTTAAGTTATTATTTAAGCATATATAATGGTTTAAATGATTATATTTTATATTAAATTTTATATTTAAAAATTAATGAGGTATTTATGCCTCTTAAAACTCAATAAAATGACCAAACTTTGATCTATAGACATTCAAAAATGAGAAAGTGCAAGTTAGGAAACACTAAAAACTGCATATTTTGAGTTTTATTAAATGAAATCTCTTAAAATTTGACATGGATCTATTTTTTGATGTCTTTTAAATTTTTAAATTGTTTTAATATCCATAATATACCCAAGGAGATAGAAAATAAAAAAACATAGGTCTGTTCATGAATAAAATTAGGGGTTTTTCACTATTTTGCTCATAAATGGAGTTAAAAATGAGTGTTTCAGATCCTTCAAAGAAAAAAATGATAGGGTTTATAATTAATTAAAAGGTAAAAATATATTATAATTAAATTAAAATCAATTAAAAATATGCTCATCTCATTGAAAAACATCTCTAGGTCACCCCTTGGGTACCAAGTAGACACTTTTTTGTGAATTTTTGTTTGAGAGTTTGGTGAAGAGTTTTTAAGATTTTAAATTTTTTCCAAGTATTACCAATTTAAAAGTATATAATGATAATATTATGAATGTTTTTTTAGTCTTAAAATTAATTTTATACCCCCAAATCCAAATCAAGTCTCTTGAGGCCTAAAGAGCACAAAATGGCATTTTTAGAAGTTATAAGTGGAATTTGGATTTAAAAATTTGTTTGAAGGTCTGTGACACCATGGTGATGATTTTAAAATAATATTTATACTTATTATATATTTAAATAATTAAAATTAATCAAGTTATAAGTTCTCATGGTACATTCAAGAAGCTTGTTAAGATAGAGAAGATATGCATATCCAAGAAAAACCAGTATGGAGAGATGTGATTGTCATCATAAAATTCACTATTAGAAGGGATATTTCATGAATAATTAAAAAAAATTAATCATGATATCTCTCCCTCTCCTATTCCACCTTTGAGAAAAAAAATAATTCACAAGTTCAATCAATGCATTATGTTTTCAACAACCTTGCCTAGTCAAACACATGTGCTCTTAACTATCTTAAGATCAAGAAAGGTTTAAGTGTTTTTTTAAAAAATGAACTCAAGGTTGAAATTATTTTCCAACAACATGAAATATATATCTCTCCTACTATTCCTCCCTTGGAGATAATTTTAGACAAAGTCAAGTCAAACAATAATAAGCCTTCAAGAAGCCTTAGAAAGGTGGAGAACCAACATGCAATAATAGAGAAGTAAAGTTGAATTATTGATCAAGTAAATCATCCCTATTTTCATGGAGGATAATTATTAAAAAAAAATCATTCAATCTCTCATCTACTACGCCCCCTTGGATTAATTTGTCAAAATCAAGAAGAAGAAACATACATGCAAGATGTAAGTAAGATAGTTGAAGTCAAACTCCAAGTTGAAAGTAGATAGATAAATTCACACTCAAATGAAAATAAGGTAACTAAATTCACTCAATAAAGAGATGGAAAATATCAAGGATATTGAACAAAATTTTCATGAGGATTCAACCGAAGATGATCAAGATATATTCAATATTGAAGACCATGAAAGCATGCATGAGACCTTTGACTTTTTAAAATATTAAATAATACTTATCTCTCTCTCCTATGAAATTTTACAAGAAGAGTAAGTTTAAACTCTTGATTTACTACATTATTTTTTTAGAGTTTGTTAATAGAGTTGAAGCAGGAGTGAAGTTGAGTTAGCATGATGACTCATCTCTAGTTTGGAGTTGCTTGTCTCCTCTCTCATTGCTTCCTCTTCTATGCATTTTTCATTTTTGAGAAAATATTAAGAGATTGTGATTTGGATATACAAAAAATATTCAAAAAATTTGTACTACATCACCTTTGAAGAAATAAGAAGCTGAATTTTCCTCCATTTTTAGGTTGTCCATGAAGTGTGTGCTTAATATTCATTGATGTAACTTAATGAATGAATAATTTTCCTATGTTTATGTCTGATTTTTTCAATTTTATTCAGAATATAATAATTATTTTAGGTCATATAAAGTGTCTAAGTATGATTTATACCTAATATAGAAGTGAATTCAACCAATTTTCATTCCTTCTAAGCAAGTGTGAGTGTGAGTGTTTTTCAAGACCTGTGTATGAAAAATTGATGCAAGAACCATTATATGGACATGAAGTGAAGGTGTTAAAGTTAATTATCTTCAAAAGTGTCTTAAATATAGGTATAATTTAATTTTATATTGGTGTATCACCCCAAATTTTTAGTTTTTATATCCAATTTCAGCTTGTGTTTTGCTCTTTTAACCCTTTTCCTAGTCAAAAAATCACTAAATTAGAGAGCTTGGAGAGAATTAGGTGAGTGTACCAAAGGGAAAAAAACCTTAATATTGATATTATATACAATATAAGTTCACCCACACCTTGGATAGTTTCCATTATATCAATAGGAGTGAGAACATGCCCATATTCTTGTAAGGGTGCACTTCTGAGTGATAATAGTTTTTGGCATGCTTGATGGGACCATAGCTCAAAATATTGCTAAATATTGGTGATGGTTTTAATATTTTAAATCAAATAAATTATTAAAATACTTAAAATTTAGTTATTACAAGTTATATACAATTAATTTAATAATTTTAAGTTCTTAAAGATCATTAATTGGTATGTATTTTAGTCTTCTATTTTGTGAAAATGCATCTTTGGTACCTTCATATCCTTCATATCAAGATAAAAATATTTATAGATTCACCTTAAGTATACTTTAACTAGTAGGATATGAGTATTATCATGATATTTATCACCCTCCCACCCCTAATCATGTTTCCAATCAGCCTTGGCAAATTCATATTCTTTTCAATCAACCTGAAAAAAGTGTACAAAAGATAAGAATTGAAATTAAGAGACAATGTATAGAGAGTGATAGGTAAGGGGAATACAATATGCATCAAGAATATATTACATATCAGGCCTATATATATCACCAAGAGATAGAATCATTGAAGAGATATAATGAGTCTACAAGAGAACAAATGCAATAGCTGCCCATAAAAACACAAATAATTAAGTATAAAATCCCAAGTTGAAATCAAGAACTGGAACCACTTGACCCTTTAAGAGATTCTAATTGATTTAAAATTAAAAGTTTTAGAACTCCTAATCCTATGAAAGAGTCTATTATTATGCATACTTACCCCATTCTTCCTCAAATCCCTCAAGCTCTTCAGTCAAGGAAGTTTCCAAGTTTCTCATATAGTCTTCCTATGTAAATACAAAAGTAAGAAATGGAAAAAGTTATATAAGTCCAACTAAGAAAATTTATAAGTTTCTTTATCCCCTCATCTAATCCTCAAGTTTAAGTTATACATGAATATAAAGTCATGTTAGAATATGAGAGGCTGATTTTTTAGTGGAAATATAAGAATGAAACATCCCTAACACAAGTTTTTTGCTCTCCTTTTAAAGAATTATTAAATGAAACTACTAATTCTCAATCTCAAAGTCTTCTTAATTCCTCTTCAAACCCAAAGACCATGCAAGAGAAACCCATAATTCCCTATATTCCTATGCCACCAAATATAACCTCTTACCCTCCCACCATCTCCCTTTTTGAAGGAGAATCTATTATATAGAAGGTAAAAGAGGAACATCTAAGTGAAGAGGAAAGTTTGTCAAGAGAGGAAGATCAAGAGTTGTATTCTCAAATGAGATTAAATTTGGCATAGAATAATATTAGTTTCAACCCTTGATGATCAAAATTAAATTTATCTACAAGTGAGCTTCAAGAAGTCTATCATGAAGATATTCAAGATGACATGGCAACAACTAGTGAGATTGTAGCAGTGGTTTCACAAGGTAAAAACCCTAGACATGAGATAGATAAAGATATAAAATAATATGATTTTTTTTATAATGAACCTCAAGATATATAAGTGAATATCAACAAGGTTTTGATGAAGAATGGCAGCAATACCTTGATTTTATTCAAGACATTGATAAAATTTATAAGCCTACATCTCCTTGTGAAGACATTACCAAAATGGTTGCCAAGTTTAGAAATCATGTTAAAGAAGATGTTGATAAAATTATATATAAAATATACCTTGATGAAGCTAGAGAGTAGTATTTAGAGTTATTCGAAGAGCTTGAACAACTTGTAATAGTTGACAATCAAAATGACATCTCTTAAGATGCCATAGAAGGACAACACGAATGTTCTAGTGAGCCATTAGAGGATGAAGTTATAAATATTCCTATGGATAAAAAAGTGGATATATTAGAGATATTTATTATTTTTTAAGATAAAAGTAAGGTTATCATTTAACCGCATGAAGAGTTTGTTTATATTAGAGCTATGTTTTTTTTAGTTGATTCACTCGGAAATAAGCTAAAAAAGTTGATAAGCAGGAAAATAATTGATGCAAATAGAATATAAATAAAATAAAATAAATTTCCCCATATTTATAAACTACATGGAGAATACCTAATATTTGTTTTTGATATATGTGGATTTTGGATGTTGTACATAGTCATTTTAGATTTTCACTTTCCTCTAAGTGCTATCTTGCACATTTTTAAGTTGGTAGTTGTATTGGTTTTCCATTACCTAAGTGCTTATGAATAGGTTTTGTTATTTATTGAGGTAATTTTAAGTTTAATATTTTTGATATTTTCATGAATCCATATCCAAATGGCTAAGTTTACTAGTCTTGAGTGTTTAGCAGGAAAACATCCCAGTAGGGTCACTAAGACTATTGACAATTTTTTTCACCATTGATCAAAGTTACTTAGGTGCAGGTTTTTAAGAAGAATACATTAAAATATTTAATACTAAATAGTTTTTAAAAAACATAGTAAAACATTAATAAAGCTAGTAAGGACAAATTTCAGATGTTCATTCCATGAAGGTGAAGAAGATTTGGTTAGAATGTATTATGTTAAAATTTATCCCCACATTACTTAAATATTAAATCCATTGTTTTCAATTTATATGAGATTAAATTTATTAACAATCATTAAGAAAGAAAGGTGCTCTAAAACCCTTCTAAAACCCCAATGGCTTAGTTTTAAGAGATGTGATTGCATTTTTGAGTTATTTGTTGAAAATGAAAATTTTTTTGAACTATTATTGGGTATAAATAAACTTAAGACACATTTATCAATCAAAATTTTAAGTAAAATAACGGATAAAGGTAAAGTTACAAGTTGCAAGGTTTCAAGCAAGCAAGAGAGATAGTTAGAAAAAACATTTTTTGAGAGGTTTAAGTGATTGTTTAAGAATATAAAATGGTTTAATTATTATATAAAATATTATATTTCATAATTAAAAAATAATTAGGGATTTATTCCTCATAAAACTTAATAAAATATAAAAACTCAGACTTACAGGCATTTAGAAACGAGAAAGTGCAAGCTGAGAAACACTAAAAAGTGCACATTTTGAGGTTTATTAAATGAAATATTTTGAAATTTAGTGTTGAGGTTTGTTTAAATTTCATTTAATGTTTTAAAATTATTTAATATCCTTAATTTATTTAATGTCATTGAATATTTTAAAGTGGTTTCTTGAAGGAAATCATAGTTTTTTACTATTTTGATCATAAATGGAGTTAGAAATGAGTGTTTAAGATCTTTAAAAAGAAAAAAAATGATTTTATAGGGTGTATAATTTATGTAAAGGTCATAATATATTATCATGCAATGAAAATAAATTAAATATAGGCTCATCTCATTAAAAAACATCTCCAGGTCACCCTATGGGCAACAAACATACACTTTTTGTGAATTTTTGTTTGAGAGTTTGGTGAAAAGTTTTCAAGATTTTAAAATGTTTATAATTATTTAAAATTTATACCTATATAATTATAATATTAGGAGTTTTTTTTTGAGTCCATTATTTTAGACCCTCAAATCCAAATCAAGGTTTATTAAGGCTTATAGAGCACAAAATGACATTTTTAGAGGTTGTAAGTGGAATTTGGAGATGAAAATTTGTTTGAAAGTATATGAAACCATGGTGATGATGTTAAAATAATATTTATAATCATTATATGTTAAAATAATTCAAACTCATCAGATTCTATTTTCTCATGGTGCATTCAAAAAGCTTGTCAAGATGGAGAAGATAAGCATATCCAACAAGAACCAATATGGAGATCTATGATTGTCATAATAAAATGAAATATTAGTAGGGATATTTAATGAATAATTAGACAAATAAAACATGATATATCTCCAAATCTTACACCACCTTTGAGGAAGAAGACAATTCATAAGTTCAATAAATGCATTATGCTTTCAAGAACCTTGCCTAGTCAAACACATGTACTCATAGTTATCTAGAGATCAAAAAAGGGTTAAGTTTTTATTTTAAAAATGAACTCAAGGTTGGAATTATTATATAATATAATTAAATTTATCTCTATTACTATGCCTCCATTGGATATAATTTTAGACAAAGTCAATTCAAACAAGAAGATGCCTTCAAGGTGTCCTAGAAAGGTGGAGAACCAACATGAAAGAATAGTGAATTAAAATTGAAGTATTGATCAAGTAAATCAGAAATATTATCATGGAGGATAATAATTTAACAATAAAAATGACATATTTATCCTACTAATCCCCCTTAGAGTGATTTAGGGAAGTCAAGAAGAAGAAATATGCATGTAAGATATAAGTAAGATAACAGAAGTAAAAATCCAAGATGCAAGTAAATAGATTAAGTCAAACTCCAAGATGTAAGTAAGGTAAATAAAGTCACTCATTAGAGATATGGAAAGTCTCAAAGATATCAAACAAGTTGTTCACAAGGAAATTAACTGAAGAAGATCAAGATATCTTCAATATTGAAGACCATCAAGGCATGCATGAGACCTTTGAATTTTTAAAATATTCAAACAAATTTTTTTATCTCTCATATTCCATATTATAAGAAGAGGAAGTTTAAACTCTTGATAGTAACATTGGTTTTTTGGAGTTTGGTAATTGAGTTGAAGTAGGAGTGAAGTTGAGTTAGCATGATGACTCATCTCTAGTTTGGAGTTACTTGTATCCTATCTCATTAATTTATTTTTTATATGTATTATTCATTTTTGAGAGAGTATTAGTAGATTATTATTTTTATATATATAAACTCTACCAAAAATTTGTAATATAACACCTTTAAATCAATAATAAGTTATTTTTTCCTCCATTTCCAAGTTGTCCATAGAGTGTGTGTTTAACATTCATTAATGTAACTTAGTGAATGACTTATTTTACTATTTATATGTTTATTTTTTTCATATTTATACAGCATATGATAATTATTTTAGGTCATATAAAGTGTCTAATATTGATTTATACCTAATATGGAAGTGGATTTAACCAATTTTCATTCCTTCCAAGCTAGTGTGAGTGTTTGTCAAGACATGTGTATGAAATACAAATGCAAGATCCATTGCATGAATATATGCAAGTTATTTATGTTCCAAAATATGTCAAGTATAGGTAAAATTGACTTTGATATTGGTGAATCACCCCAAATTTTCAATTTTTATATCCAATTTTAGCTTGTGTATTTCTCCTTTTACCTTTTTCCTAGTCAATAAATCATTAAATTTGAGAGTTTAGAGAGAAGTAGGTGAATTTACCAAAGGGAACTAGACCTTAATATAAATATTATTTCAAATATAAGGTCACCAACACATTGGAGAGTTTCCATTGTATCAACAAGAGTGATAACATGTACACATTCTTGTGAGGGTGCATTTTTGAGTGATAATAACAAGCTAAGAGAGCAAGGAAATCTTTAAGAGATAGGATTTTAAGATAAATTAGGAGGATCTAACTCAAATTTTACACTAATTTTTAAGTACCAAGTTGATTCAGATGGATGTGGTCTTTCCAATAGTGATGGTTTTGATTCCTAATTCAACAAGTGAATAAAGATGGACCACCAAGGCAAGTTTTAGTGTTGAGACTAACAAACCATGAAAATATGTAGGAGTAGATAAAAAGGCCAAAAAAATAGGGTCACCATTTTTAGGCTAATAATATAGTGGTTTTTGCAAGCAATAAAAATAAATTTTTACAATTTTTGAACCTTGTAGGAATATAGATAAATGAGATCATGCCATTTTTCATAATCCTAGTCATTCATGCTTGATATCTTTTTATATAAATTATAAGGCTTCATGACTAAGTGGATTAATATGTTATTCCACATGTCAATATCTTAAAGAGTCAAAATTAGTCAAGCAAAGGTACATAATCAAAACTTAGGGACCATTCAAAGGAGCAATAATCATCCATGTGGTGATATTTCATTAACCCATAGCTTACATATATGATAAAATGCATATGGATTCTATGACTAAGTAGATACACATTATCTTGTCATGTGTTGGCATCTTGTCTAACTATGACTAACTACCCAAGGTATAAAATGCAAGTCTAATATCAAGTGATTAAATGAATATATACCATGTATCAAACTTTAGAAAAAATAATAAAAATCAAGGAAATTAAGGCTCAATGGCATGATAAATGGACATGTGGCAAAATAAATGACTCAGTAAGATGACTAAGTAGCTAGAAATAGTGATAAATGACATGTGGCAAATAGTTCCATAAAAGGTGACTTCACATATTCAAATTCAAAAAAATAGGATTGACAAGAGACCAAAATGTTGTCTACAAATAATTATCATGTATGGATGATTCAAGGCATTGAATTTTAAATCCCTAAAAAGTCTATGATATATTTAGCTCCAAAAGTAAAATTAAAGCTAGATTATCTATGAGCTATCTTAGGAGTTATCATCAAACTTATTCTATGACTAAAAGACCTAATTTTTACAAGTATACTTAGAAAAAAAACATATAATTATAATGAAATCATTATATAGAGAACCTACCCCATATAGATTTAGTCGCATTGGTAGGACCGAATATACATATACATTATTTGACTTAGAAGTGTTGGAACATAAGTTTCAACATTATACAATGGTTTGGTTTGAGGTTTATGAAGTTAAGACATTTGACATAGATACCCAATTATCATTATTCAATATAATATACATAGACGGTATATTGGAAATCAAGGTACTTGGTTTACATAATGTCAATACTAAAGTTGAGGTATTTCCTTGTATTAATTTTCTATTTAATTTGTTTGTTTGTGGGAAATTCTTGAGTAATCTCCTTCACCTATTGTGTAATTAAACTCATATAGATTATTTATTTGGTAATTATTTTTAGAGGTATTATGGACTCCCTATTTCATATATGACTTAAAATCAGTCCATAAAAAATGCCTGGTTACAAAAAAATCAAGGATAAATTGAATACCTGGGCAATAAACCCAAACACTTTTGTATTAAGAAACTATATTAGTATCACTCCAATCATGAAATTTAGGCCAAGGGTGTGGATATAAAAGCCCATATTAACTAGACTATATGGTTTCCCTAATACCACATATGTTATGAATATTTGGGTCCATTTACTAGACATCCTCTTAAATATGAATCAAATTTTGACCTTAGGAGAGGTAATCAATTTCAACCTAAAGTTCCATATGAGTAAGGTCAAGAACATGCTTAATGGAAATTTTTATATAATGTCATACATGTTAGATGCAATAAATTCCATTTTAATCCCCTTTAAATAGGAACCTTGGGAACCATCTACTAAATATCCAAAAAATATGATATGTGAGTTGGAAGCAAACTTGCTAGGGGGTGAATCAATCTTCAAAACTTTCTTTCAAGTCCACTTAATAAGCATATGCATCAAATCATAAGAACATGAAACATATGAATACAACATATATGTATAAAAACTTTAAAGGGAATAAAAACCACTTATGATGAAAATGGAATATAGTCCTATAAGATAAACACCAATCTTTAGTGATACACCAACTCCACATAGAGCACCAACCTCAACTAGTTAAGCACCACACCTAAATTAAAGGAGGTATCAACCCCCTATATGAATAAAAACCAAATCATCCACATGACACATTTTATCACCTTAATTTTTTTTATAATATAATAGATGATATTATTTCTCAGCTCTTCACACACTTCTATCCCTCTAAAATTGGCCTCTAGATTTTTTTGCTCAATTATCCCTCTTCATGGATTGATTAGGTCATCTAACCTTGATTATTATATGTAAAAAATCTATTATATATTCATGAAAAGTATCTAATGGTTTTCATGACCTTCTTCTTCTCACCAATGTTAGATACCATTCACTTGTTCTCTGCTCACTCTAAGCACACACAAATAGGCCTAAACTACCTAGTATACAAGCCACTTGACCATATATTTTATATTCAAACACACATTCAAACCTATTAGGTTAACCATGTAATATATCATATAATATTAAAATAACATGATTTGATCATGAAACCACAAATATATTAGGTCAGTCATAGTTTAATTAGCCCTTCCTCCTTTTTTAGGCTTTATGGAGACTTAATAGGCCTTCTTAACAACACATTACCCTTTGATCTTTATTGAAGCATATTAAAAAAACTTACATGGAAGGAACACATAATATTAAAATCTAATAGAACTTAACCAACTTCACTTTATGTACATAACATCTTTTAGGTCCAACCACCATTTGAACCCTTTCTCAAAACATTGTTCATAAAAGGCATGTGTATACACAAAAAAATTGTATTGAACAACTGATGCATAAAATAAATTCTCAAAAAAAAACATGGAAAAAATTACATATTAATAAACTTCATGACCTCAATGTCATCAAAAACTTCATCAGATACTTCAACTTAGGGTATACAGGCTCAAAATCTTCTCTTCTAGATGCTCACTCAAAATTATGAATTAACTTCAAAACATAGTCAAAGAAACATGAAAATTTAACACATGATTGAATGAATTAAAGGGATTTAAAATTAATGAAAAATATCTTATAAAATCCTTAGAGCAATCTCCATCAAACTATTTGTCTTTCAGATGAATCTATTGCCTTTCTCTCTCATAGACTCTATTTAGTCAAACAAGCCATTTTGGCTTTAATGTTTCAACATCTTACAACAACTTCTAAGCTTATAAAAAAATTAATAGATTATTAAAGTCCAAAATAACATCATCATGCACTTAAATCCATCACTCTTACATGAAAACACATCAATAATCATCTTCTTACTTCTACCTAATTTTCTTACTGTCTACACCATTAGGTCTATTAGTGATTGGCCAACTTGGATCACCAAATTTGCACACTTGAGATTTGGAACCTATCTAAAAACCTTCATGGAAAATAAATACAAGTCTCATACTTTTTCCTCCATTCACTTAGAAGATTTGACTTGGTCAACTCTATATGTTATAGTAAATATCCAAAAAATAAGCACTTTTTGGTAGGGTTTGCTCACTCACCTAAGAAACCAATCATACCTAGAGATGCTTGAGAGAGTTTAATTCAACCTATAATCACTTAAATAACCATATAAAACTATTCTAATCTATTTAAAATAATATCTTAAACATTATATCAATGTTAGAGTTCTTTGAAGGTTTAAACCATCTTCAAGTCTTAACAATCATTCATAAAGCTTAGCTCCTCTTTCCAGAAACCAATACTTAGAACTTTTAGATAGAACCATTAATTATCTACCATGAACAACTTAAATTATCATGTATATGCTTCATGTACTAATGAAAACTTGAAAAACCTTCTCAAGTAGATAAATCTTCATTCTATTCATGGTAGAAACCTTAAAACACTTTTTCAAGCCTTTTCTTGCAAACCATGGCTTGAAACTTCATGCACATGCTAAAAAAACTTGAATCACCTTTATCAATGATCAACTACTCACCCATTTCATGGAAAATGATCTTGATACCCTATCTGAACACTATCTCTCTTTTTACTTTCTATGCCTTGACCCTTATAGACTTCACCTTGAAACTCTCCTGAGTGATCTAATGCCTCTTATGTATGCTCAAAAAATATTATACAATTAATCTTCTTCAAATCTTCACCAACACATCTTCATAGCTTCAATAGAGCATAGTCATAGTTTTTTATAGATCTTCAAAGCTTGACTAAGTATCTTCATAGCATCTTTAGACCTGCATACATAGATCTTCAGAGTTGACCTTATAATCATTTTCAAGGCCCTCAACACCTCATATAAAAAATCAAAAAATATATCTCATGATCAAAAACTATTAAGTGTTCTTCAAATATTTACAAAGATATTCATAACTCATTCATAGCATCTTCATAACTGCTTACATAGATCTTGGGAGCATACATCCTTTTCTTTGGAGCTCATTCAATTCTTCCTACTACCTACACATGCCATCTTACATAGTCTAGACAAAGCTTTGAAAAATGATTGAAACTTGACATATTGACCTATACTTACTCATGTTGATCTCAATGATATTTTAAAATATGATATAAGAACATTTTTCAAATAGTAATCTCACATCACTATTCTCTAAATATCAAAAACATTCATTATGTTGGCATAAGAACTCATCATACACATACCTCAAGGCTTACTTGACCATGAACATTCATAATAACCTTTGACATCAATGACAACATTAATACCAAAACTCATCAATTAATAACATGCTCAATAATCTCCCCTTTTGTCATTAATGGCAAATACACTCAAAAAACTATGGCAACCATTTCTTGATGGTAATCATTTCTTAGACTTGGTTCTTGCCTTTTTTCACCCTTTCCAATCTTGCCTTTTTTTTATCACTTTATGATATTTCTCCCCCTTTGACATTTTTGATAAAGGTCTTCCACAACTATCGTATCTTTTAGAATGAACTTGGATTACAAGAGCACTTCAACATAGAAAAAACTTAGTTAACAACCTAAATAACTCCACCTCAAACCAATCATCTATCATGATTTTGTTAAAAATAGACATCAAGGGTCGCTTGTGACTATTGAAATCACAATTTATCCCTCTAAGATGATACTACCTCTCAAAGACACTAGTTGACACATAGTCTTTAGAAACTATGACAACCACCTATGGCAACCGTTCTTAGAAACCTCTCTCAATCAGGCCACTCTCCTAGCTCATCCATAAAAAACTCAACAAGCAGTCCACTTGATCTTGTATACTCTCATGCAAGAATATCAAAGGCTCAACAAGCAGTCTAAGCATGATCTATCTCAACAAGCAGTCCACTTGATCTTGTATACTGATCATGAATTATCTTTATTGCCTTTGGTTTCCATATATTAATTTGCCTTCTTTCATGCACTCTAGGAGCTCCAAACTTCCTATTTTGACTTGATGACCTTCTAATTCTATTAGGATAGAATCTTGCAATGTGTCCTATATTATGATAGTTGTAATAGACCACCTTATACATACCATTTGTTTGATGTGAATTGTAAATCCTTCCATATTTCCCTAAGTACTCATTCTTGAAGGGTCTTCTACATTCTATTGCTCTATGACCAAACTAATTACACATTAAATAGTAACCATTGAAATAACTAGCATACCTTATAACATTGGGATATCTAATATGTGTTTTCATGTTGAAATTATCATCTTCAATAGTCTTCTTATTTACTTAAGGTGCCTCCTTTTGGTATTCTTTAAAACCAAGACTTGTCTTGTCACTTGCAGACTTTTGACTACTCAAGATATCATCTTGAGCCTTAGTTTTATTTTCAAATTTCACAAATCTCTTCACATTTTTAGATGATTTATCCAACTTAGCTTTTATATATTCCATTTCAATTTCATATTTCATGAAATATTCCTCTTTGTCCTTTAGGCTTGCTATCAAAATCTCCATCTGGGATTCTACTTGTTAGATGATCTCTCCATGCTCCTTAGTGTTTCCACTCAGTCTTTCTTCAAATAAACTATTTTTTCCTCATAGTCCTAAACTAATGACTTAAATTTTTTGTTCTTCTTCTTCACAATATTCAACTCTTGTAAGGTACTCATGATCTCATCTTCAAGATCTACTTCAACTTCTCCTTCTTCACTATCATACACATCTCCAAAAGTTGTGCATTCTTCTTCCTAGGAGAAAATTACTTATTTGGTCATGAATAAGAATTCATTATGAACTTGATCAATAGATTCATTATCACTTTTAGAATCACTCCTTTCACTCTCATCTGAGGCACTTCTATCTTCTTTGGTGTATAAGCTTCTCTTGTTCTTGAATGACTTCATCTTGCCTTCATACTTTTTGAAACTCTTCTTGCTCTTGTCAGACCTATAGGATTTGTTATCTATATTATGAGGTTAATAATGTTTTTAATCATCCTTAGCCTTATGTTTATGAGGACACTTATTTTCAAAATGTCTAATTTCTCCATAGTTGAAACACTTAAATGGTAACTTACCTTTGTACTTACCTAAAACTATCTTTAGTTTCCTATAAAACATGGAAATAAATTCATCATTATCAATGTCTAAATCAACATCATCCTTGGAATTCTTACCTTGTGTCTTCATCTATTTTAACTTCTTTTTATCTTTGAAATTTGATTCCTTTTTGGGAGTCCTTCCTTCATTTTTATCATCTCATGGGTAGTCAATATGCCATGAAGCCCATCCATCTCTAGCCTATCCAGATCTTACATCTCTTCTAATGTAGACACCTTAGAGTCAAAATTGGGAGTTAGTGATCTCAACACCTTTTTGACAACAATATATTCTTTCACTTATTCTCCCAATCCTCTAATGACATTGACAACTTCATCAACCTTCAATAGGTAAGATGCAATGGTTTCATCTTCATTCATCTTTAGGATTTCAAACTATCTTTGGTGGGCCTATAATTTGGATAACTTAACCTTGGTGTCTCCTTCATATATGGTCTTAAATTATTCCTATTAGCTGATACACAATGCATTAAATTTATAATCTCTATCTTTGATAGGCCACAAAGAATGACATTCATTACCTTGGATTTATTTTCATTAGCCTTCTTACTTGCTACGTCTATTAGTGGAATAAGATGTGCAATATAACCATCCAAAATTGAATACCAAATATCAAGTCCTTGTGACATCAGATATATCTTCATTTTGAATTTATAAAAGGCATAGTTATATCTATTGAACAATGAATCCTTACTAGTAGTGAAACCACCTTGAGCTTGTTGACTAGTAATCCTTGCTTCTTAAGATCTCCTTTAGGATTTTATACATACTTCAAAGGACTAGGATCTAATACCAATTATTGGAAGAAAAAATATTGGGATGGAGGGTTAATCAATCTTCAAAACTTTCTTTCAATTCCACTTAAACATATATGAACCATTCTAACAAGCATGTACATCTTTCATAAACATCAAATCATAAGAGCATGAAACATATGAACATAAAATATAAATGGGAAAACATTAAAGGGAAGAAAACCCAATGATGATAAAAATGGAATATAATAATATGATATAAACACCAATATTTAGTGAAGAATTAACCACACATGGAGCACCAACCCCAGCTAGTTAATCACCAACTCAGCTAGGCTTTATCAAACAACCACTTGAAAGGAGGAACCAACCCAATAGATGACTCTGTATGAAATCATCCACCTGATACACTTCATCACCTTCATAAAACTTTGGTTTTTTATAAAATTTGTGATGATATTATTCCTCATCTCTTCGCACACTTCTATCCCTCTCAAAATGGCCTCAAGCCTTCTTCACTCAACTAGCCCTCTTCATGGATTGATTATGTCATATAAAATTGATTATTATATGCATAAAATATATTATATATTCATGAAAATTATATTATGGTACACATTACATCCTTATTCTAAAAAAATTTCTATATCATTCACTTGTTCTCTGCTCACTCTAAGCATACACAAATAGGCCTAAATTGTCTAATATTTATATAAGTCACTTGATCATATCCTTGATAGTTAGACACACATTCAAACCTCTTATATAATCCATGTAATATATATTATCATATTAAAATAACATGATTTAATAATTAATCAACTAATACATTAGGAT
Organism: Torreya grandis; assembly: GCA_037957365.1. NCBI lineage: Eukaryota > Viridiplantae > Streptophyta > Pinopsida > Cupressales > Taxaceae > Torreya > Torreya grandis. The sequence goes on along the minus strand of JARHVA010002778.1, from coordinate 1,886,197 downwards.
GACCATAGCTTAATTAGCCCTTACTCCTCTTTTAGGCTTTATGGAGACCTAATAGGACTTCTTAACAACACATTACCCTTTGATATTTATTGAAGCATATTAACACCTTAAATGGTAGGAAAAAATCACATTAAACTCAAATATACCTTAAAATAAGTCAATTTATGTCCATAACACCTTTTAGATACAAACACCATTTGAACCCTTTCTCAAAACACTGTTCATAAAAGGCTTGTGTATAGACAAAAAATCTATCTTGAATAAATAATGCATAAACTCAATTTTTAAAAATAACTATGGAAAAAAATTACATATTAATAAATCTCATGAGATTAGGGTCATAAAAAAATTAATTATATGCTTCAACTCAGAGTATATAGGCTCAAATTCTTCTCTGTCAGATGCTCACTCAAAATTACCAACTGACTTCAAAAGGCAGTCAAGGAAACATGAAATTTTGACACCTGATTGAATGAATTCAAGGGATTTAAATTAATGAAAAATATATTATAAAATCATTATATAAAACTCCATCAAATATATCATAATATTTAATGGAAACTATTGGTCTTGCAGACCAATCTGTCAACTTTCTCTCTCACAAACTCTATTTAGCCAGACAAGCCATTTTGGATTTAATGTTTCAACATATTAAACTCAATTTCAAGATTATAAAAAGCATGGATATATTTTTAAATTCCAAAATAACACCATAATTCATTTAAATCGATCACTCTTACATGAAAACACATCATGAATCATCTTCTCACTTCTGTCTAATTTTCTTTTTGTTTGCACCATTAGGTCTATTAGTGACTGGCCAACTTGGATTAATAACTTTGTAAAAATGAGATATATAATGCATATAAAAAACTTTATAGATAATAAATAAATGTCTCATACTTTATCTTCCATTCACTTATAATCTTTGACTTGATCAATTCTATTTGCTATGATAAATCTCTAAAAAACAAGAACTTTTCTATAGGGTTTACCCACTCACCTGAGAAACAAATCACACCTTGGAGATAATTGAGAGAGTTGAAGTCAAATTACAATCACTTATATATACATATCAAAATATTTTAATCTCTTTAGAATAATATATTTAACTTCAAATCAATGTTAGGGTTCTTTAAAGATTTAGACCATCTTTCAATCTTAATGATCATTCACAAAGATTAGCTCATCTTTCTAGAAACCAATGCTTAGAAATTTGAGATAGAACCTTTACTTATCTACCATGAACAACTTAAATTCTCATGTATATGTTTCATGTGCCAATGAGCACTTGAAAAACCTTCTTAGGTAGCTAACTCTTCATTCTAAGCACTTAAGAAACCTTAAAACACTTTTTTAAGACTTTTCTTGCAAACCATGACCTTAAATTTCATGCACATACTAAAAACAACTTGGATCATGTTTGTTAATGATCACTTACTCACCCATGTCATGGAAATCGATCTTGATACCTTATCTAGCCACCATATCTCTTTTTTCTTTTTATGCCTTGACTCTTGTAGACTTCAGCTTGAAACTCTCTTGAGTGATCCAATGCCTATTATGTATGCTCAAGCAATATTATACAATTATTATTCTTCAAATTTTTAATAACACATCTTCATAGCTTCAATAGAACATCTTCATATCTTCTTATAGATCTTTGGATCTCGACTAAGGATCTTTTTAGCATCTTCAAAGTTGCATACATAGATCTTTGAAGCTAAACTTATAATCATTTTCAAGGTCCTCAACACCTCATGTAAAAATTAAAATAACCTCTCCCATGCTCAAACACTATCAAGTATTATTTGGATCTTTACTAAGGATATTTTTAACTGATTTAGAGCATCTTTAGAATTGCTTACATATATCTTTGGAGCATACATATTTTTCTTTGGAGCTTACTCAATTCATCATGATACCTACACATACCATCTCACATGATCTAGAGAAATCTTTACACGATGATTGACACTTGACATATTTATTTTCAAAGTACTCATGTTGATTTTAATGATATTTTTCATGATGATATAATAATATTCTTTAAATAATACTATCACATCACTACCCTCCATATAGTGCTAAAACTCACTATGATGGCATAATAACTCATCATACACATACCTCAAGGCTTACTTGACCATGTACCTTCATAATAACCTTTCACATTAATGATAACATTAATACCAAAACTCATCAATCAATGACAATGTTGAACAATGTGATGATTATACTATCTTCCATATCTATAGGTTTAAGGGTCAAATGCAAAGGATTGTAGATTTTTTCTACCATGTAGTTTATCAAGCTATCAATGGGTAAAGAATTCATATATTATCAGACTAGATCAAAAGGTTAATTAGTAAAATGGGTGATTACTAATTTTATCTAGATCATATAGTAATCAAAATCAAAGGAACTTATGAAGCCCTATTCAAATTACCATGTTGTATATAGATAAAGTGATAGAACAAGAAATTATGTTTCAATTATCCAAGAGTGTGTACCTAAAATTGAAGGTATTCAGGAAAAGAGTTATTCATAAAATTCTTCTCAACATTTAAAATTAATAATATAAATAATACAAGAAATTTTATCATGAGGGTAAGGCAAGGGTTCATTATGGTTTTGTCAAACAACACTTTAGATATTGGGTTCCTAAGAACATTATTTTTGAGACTATTATAAAGTATGACAACAAAGTTAAGATTCAATATGGACATCAACCTTATGGTTATGATCCTAAATTCATGAATGCATAAGATGATATTGAGGTGATAAGAAATATGCATACTCAAAAAAGTCCATGAGGGTTGCACAAAGAACAAAATATGACCTCACTCTCACTCAAGAAGATGCTAATGAAATAGATGAGGAAAAAATACTTCCAAATCAAGAAATCATTCTTCTTACATAGGAAAGCCAAGAGAAAATAATTGAAACATATCAAAAAATAAGGGCTAATATATTTATAAGAATATTAAAGCCACCAAGCACTACTACGACTTCTTTATAAATGGACATGGGAACACCTTTGATTCTTAGGAGGCTTACCCAACTAAATTCACCTATTACTTCAATTCAAGTAACAAAGGTTACAAAATTAAGTTCCCCTCTTGTTGAATAATAAGTAATTGTGATTATGGCATCCTCACCAACATCTAACTCTATTACATTTTCACTAGTAACCACTTCAATTGAGTCTTTGTTAGTGCCTACTATTATGACATCTCTAACCAATAATTTATATTGCTCTTTCCTCACCAAGGACATTTACCACTAAGTTACTGCTAATATTAAATATCCACCAACAATTTATGTTTCTCTTTCCCCACCAAGGAAAATTTACAACTGCTCCTCCTCCTCCTCTTCTAGTAGTTACATATAAGATACAAAAATAAAGTCTCCCACTTTATCTCTAAGCTCCTAATGCCACTAAAGAAAAAGAGATTCCTACATAATATACATGTGTTACACTTGGCACTTTATATATTGAGGTTGAGGAGGATCTTGATAAAGAAGATGACCTAAGAGGGGAGTATATACTATATAATCTTGAATAAGACTTGACGCAAGATCAAATAAAGGATTATCTTCCTAGCCCCTCATTACCTACTCTAGATATTGAAGAATCACTAGAAGTAAAAATCATAAGCATAGGGCCTACCATTACTTCAAAAATTAATAGGGAAGATAGTCCCAAATAAACCCCTACTACTACTATTGTGTCTAAAATAATTGATAATAGTCCCATGGGTGGTTGTATTATAGAGGATTCTATAACAGCATAACTAATTGTAATTTAGATTTTAGATGATTTCAATACAACAAATCTAGGAGCAGATGTTCTAATTGATAGTGTTCTAATAAAGGAAAGTTCTATTTTTCATTATTTGGAATATTTTACCATTTAATCCATAGTAAATTATTGTGAATAATATTCATTCACCCAAGCTACATTATTTCATCCATGGATTTCCATTATTAACCAAGGAGCCATAGGCACTAGTGTGCATTTTGAGAACTTAGTATCCAAAAATATTTTTACTTCCTAATTAATTCACACAAGTCCTTCCACCCAATTAAAAGGTATTAATTACATAATACACTAAAATATAATAATTTATTGTTTTTGAGTGTAAAACTTTATATTCAACCAATTATATTATTTAGATAACTCCATAAATAAAAAGTATAGGTTGGAGAAAAGCTTTGCCTACTTTCCCTGAACCCCATGCATCCTCTACTTTATCCTCCATAGATACAACTCCATATTTCATTAAGATACCCCTAGGAAACACTCCATCATATACTTCCTCATATCCAACCCAATATATTGAGTAAATTATAATGACCTTCCTTTTATGGATACAATAGTTGGAAGAAGAAAAATTTACAAGGCATGGTTTAGTTATCACAAAGCAACTCAAAGTTGCTATACAATTTGATAGAGTCAAAAATACATTAAAAAGAGTGAAAAAAAGAAAATAATGGTTGAAGGTAATCCTGTGGAACTCAAAAATCAAGAGGAATTTTTTTCACTAACAAATAATAGAAATACAAAACCTGATGACTTAAATTATTTTGAAAAAGATCCCCTTATAGTGGTAGATGTGACTAGAGGGGTGATCAAGTAGATGTTCAGTGGATTAAAAAAATATTAAAAGAGACTAAAAGAGTGTAATGTGATTAAATATTCTAAAGACATAATTGACATGTGTAGAGTTCTACCTGAAACTTATACCACATCTTGAGCTCAATCAAATCAACAAGAGCCCAATCTTAGCCACTATGGGGAAATGTTTTCAAGTTTCATGATTTTTTTATATTGGATGCCAAAATGATCTTCATCATTAAAGTGATTAGACTGAATATATAAAAACACCTCAATTTTATGCTCTCATTTGATGTGACTTTGGCACAAAACCATGTAAGTACTAAGCATGCCTATTTGGTAGAATGACACCAAAAAATTCTTGGGTTAGTTCACCAAATTGACAACCAAGAACAAAGGATTATTTAAGTCCTCAGAGATATAAGAATAAATATTGTGAATAAACCACATGGTGGAATAATAACCAAGCCTTTTTTTGAAAATTTACTACAGGTTGTAGCTAATAGTTTTAAGGTAGAAGTGGAAAGCACCACCTATCAAAAAAATAATAATATAGTTAAACACATTTCATAGAGATAAGGTGGATTAGATAGAGACAATTAATTATACCTTTAAATATTATATGGCCATACACAAATAATTAATGGACAAAATTCCAATTTTGTTCAAAGGCTATATTATTTATTTTGAAACTATTGAGCTTGATTTTACTGCAAGCATGGATGACTATAAATGGTTTTAGGGATAAAGGGAGTAGTTTATTTTAGTGGAAGCTTATACAACTTAGGATAAAACTTTGACACTTCCACATATGGTTCTCTGATATACTATAGTGTATACTACTATAATACTGGTACTCATCATCATGCTAGACATAGTGCCTCCACTATCACCTTCAATAAATGTTGTCATTTCAGTTCAAACTCTAGTGATGATGGTTATGCATGATAAATCAATATGATATTCCATGATGATAATTTAGTTTTATAATATAAAATTTATTTGATAGTTCTAATTGAAAATTTTCATGAAGACTTGATCTACTTTTATTAATATCTATAACATATTTTATGTGGAAAAGGATTTTATGCCTAAATTTAGATTATTATTAATATATATTGTATTCGTGCATATTTTTCATGTTTTTGAAATACATTCATGATTTAGACATTGTAAAATTAGATTAAGCTTTGAGGATGAAGCGTCCCCATCCTAAGCTATAAGTATATGTTTTGAAACATTGTAAAAGGAGGAGAATTCCATAATTAATACGAGAAAGTTCTTAGACTTTTCTATAAATTTGTGTTAAAGTGTTGTCTCTTCAAATTATTTTATCTAACTAGGAATTTCCATTAAGTTAATATAATCTAAAATAAGTTGTGTGACTATCCCTTTTACAATTATTTATATTTAATAGATCATTAATTTGGATGCTCATTGATTATTGATCATACTTATTGCTAGTTAGAGGTAGGGATGTGATTTGTGGTCTACTTATAACCATATCTCTTATGGTTAGTGATTAACAATGTATATATGTCTACTATGATAATGACAATTTATAGTAGGTACCAGTTATTGGATATTTGCTCATCCTAGGATAAAAGAAGTTAGTTTGGAAGGGTTTATTTCTTAGTTGAGTAATAGATCCCTTTCTTTTTTCCCTAACTTTCAATCATTTTAATATTTTTTGACAAATTTTACCTTAGGTTACATCCACCCATCCAACTCAAGTAGATTTTAGACTCACATCATCTATAAACCATCCATTATAAACAACCACTCCACTCACTGCTATTCTACCGTGTGGTTATTTACAAAACTAACAGCCATAACTAATGCCTTAGAGAGAATATTTTCACTAATCCTAAAAAATTATAGGTATTCTCATAATATAATCTTGGTGTACATAAAAAACACATAAATGAGTGCCTTACAAAATCAAGTTTTGATATTCTCATGGATAGATGAATCTTATGTGCAAGTCAAGAAAGATCTAGCAAAAAATCCTCAAAACCATAGGTATGAAATATTTCATTTTGAGAATGATGGGCTCTTGAGGTTTTATAAAATAATTTATGTTATAGATAGATGAGATTTAAGAGTTATCATGCTTAAAGAATTGCATAATACTCCTTATTATGGTCATCTAGGGGTGACCAAGCTTATGGAAGAAATAAAACCTTTATACTTTTAAAAGAGATTCAATAAAATTGTAGTTGATTTTGTATCTATATGCTTAGAGTATCATCAAGAAAAGGTATAACATGTACATAATACAAAGTGGTTTTACCCACATGGAATTCCTAAACTTAAATGCAAAGTTATTAATATGGATTTTGTCTAAGGGATACCCATGTCAAGGAATAAACATGATATGATTTTGTTAGTAGATAAACTCACTAAGATGGCACATTTTATTACATGGAATTTTACAAATGATGCACCAATATTAGTGAAAAGGTTTACATAAGAAGTATGTAGGTTGAATGGTTTTCTAGAGACAATCATAACTGATAGATACCCATAAATGACTTGTATGTTTTATAAAACCCTTAATTCAATTTGAGAACTTAGTTAATTTTTAGTACAACCTATTATCTTGAAACAGATGGGAAAACTAAAAGGGTAAATGAGGTTTTAGAGGATAATTTGAGAATGTATTACATAGACCAACAATACAAGTGGGAAGAACATATTTCATTATTGAGTTTGTCTATAATAAATATTTTAATTTATAGTTAAAAATAACACCATTTTAGGCTTTATATTGTAGAAAATGTAAAATAGTTATCAATTGAGATAAATTATAAGAGCGAGTGGGTTTTGAACTTGATTTGCTTGCTGAAATGAATTTTTAGGTGAATTTAGTTAGATAAAGGTTGGATGAAGAAAATAATAGAAAAAAATGTTATACTAAGATGAAAAGATTTCAAGGAAAATTTTAGTTTGATACAAGGTTTTTTTGCATGTTAAACCATATAAGAGCTCTACCAAATTTGTTAAATCAACCAAATTATCACCTAAATATGTAGGACCTTTCAAATTTATGGAAGTGATTAACCTTGTTAAATATAAAATTAATTTTCCATCAAATTTGGCTCAAATTCATAATATTTTTCATGTCTTATTTAATGAAATATATTATTGATCCTTCACATGTAATTTGTTCAAATGCATTACATGCTCTAGATCCAAGAGTGGTAATAATAGAACCAATCATAATAATTGAAACATAGAAGATCAACTTGCATAATAGAGAAGTGTCTCAATTCAAGGTAAGCTGAGATACATATTTTGAATACATTGCCACTTGGGAAGACTATGAAGAATTTCATAAGTTATTTCCTCATTTATTTCAATTATACATTTTTTTTAAATTTAAAATGATGTTTAGATATGATTTTAATTATGATAATGTATTCAAGATGATGACCTATTTAATGTGTGGAGGATGTTACATCTTATCATAATCCTTGAAAACATCACTAATTTTTTAAATATACATTTAGACTATTGATTAATTAGTTATTGATTTGAGTGGTCTAATCAAGAATATTATGTTTAGTTTATTTTAATTACACTAATGTTTTATTACATGATTGATTCATAATGATGATGGCATTACACACACACACACACACACACACATGCACACGCACATGCACACACACACACACACACACACACACACACACACACACACACACACACACACACACACACACACACACACACACACACACACACACACACACACACACACACACACACACAGAGAGAGAGAGATATGAGTGCACACCATTTCACTGATTTGGAAATTATATATTTTAATGATTATTCTACATTAATTTTTAATTGTGTTAGTTCATTTTATATATTTCCTTATATTTGTACTTTCTATTATATATGTTTGTCTTATACTAACTACTCTTTTCTGAATGAGGTGGATGCAAAATTATTGTTCACCTTGTAGACATTTAGAGGAAGAACATCATAGGGGCAAAGGAGTTAGATCATGGTATTTGAGGCTAGAGAAAACAAATACAAAATAGATTCACACACTCATTTAGCTATTTGAATGGTGTTTGGTTGAATAATTTTTGTTTTTTAATGATTGTTACCTACCTTTTTCATATAAGAATTATAATTCAAGCTTCTATTCTTGATAACTTTACATTTTGGCACACTTGCATGAGTGCATTTGGTGGTGGTGGTGGTGGTGGTGTGTGTGTGTAATCATGAAATTATAGATTTTATGATTCATAAAATTGTATATTGTTATTTATTATAAAACATAGATGATTTTATTCTACTTATTGAGTGTATACTTTCTTTGGGTGTGTATTAGACTTCTTACTAAATTTATGCTAACTTTTTTGATAAGTCATAGTTCAAATAAAAGAGTTATAATGCATAACATATGATTATTAATAAGACTTTATTTAAGGAGTTTTGGGGGGTCCCTAGTGGTATTTGACTACTTTTAGTGGTTTTGGATAACAAGAAGTACTTTATAAAAACTTAGCATATTAAAAATATATAAAAATTTTAATTATCTAATTATGTTTTTATTCAATAAAGTTTATGATAATGTTAAATTAAGTAAAATAAACATAATAATAAAGATTAGGACTCCAAAAATGGAAAGGTGGATAGAAATTATGTTGAGGGGAGTTGACTTTATTTTTAAGAATTGAGTGGGAATTCCTTCTAGTTGTTTTACATAGAATGAAACTTTGGTCTCAACTTGATAAAAATTTACATGGCTTGGAATTCAGATTTAGTTGTGTAACATCCCCATTGGGATTTACTAGAATAACGTAATATTATTTTTAAATTATATTCCACATATTCTTTCATTATATTACACCATGAGAATATAATTAGTGATATTAATAAACATACTTAGTATGTTAAACATAAAGTAAACGTGTAACATTTAATAGTTGATGATCACTAGCATCACATGATACAAAAAAAATTGCTTATAAAAAGTAATTACATAAAAAACTAGCCACACATAGTATAATAATACAACCACTACTGTCAATGTACAATGAGTAATTAATTACATATCAATATAAGATAATGTTTTAATAAATATAAAATAAGATACAAGGCTCCACAAATCATGAGTCTCATGAAATCTAGTATCTCTGATAATCTCAAGTGTAGTCTCTAATAAGTACTACTATGGGGAGGGAGATCATCATTTAAGCACTTTTCCACACCAACTATAGACCATCGATCCCTTGCATAATCCCCTAAATAAGGAATAGACCTCCCTTCACATATGGGTAGATAGTGATGGTGAGGGAATCTAAAGAGACAAACTAGTACTCATGTGCTGTAATATTTATAATAAATGATGTGTACCATAAATAAAATACGTTCTAACATGATATCACATAAACATGTAAATCATACATATGAATTGACAATTTCTAAATAAGCATTACTTTGTCCAAAGTTTTCAAATATTTATTGATCTTTAGGATCAGTCAGATTCATACACATCACTTGATCGAATTACCTTCATTTGGCTTGGTGATGCTAAGTAAGATAGTGAAGTCCATCTCACTACTTAGTTAGTACCAACAGTGCTAGATTTGGTTAATTTTAATATAACTAATAGATTCATAAATATTGTTTTTTACTAGCAGTATAAATCATGCTAAATATATGAATAATCATAATACATACATTTATTTCATCAAACATATGAATGAATCTATACTATATTATTCAACACTTAAATAATAATCATAACAAGCACAATTTATACCAAACAAGAATAATATATACTTAGATTGCATGACCTAATTTTTGTTAGTAAATATAATTATAGTACATCCAACTATATCATAGTATATTGTACATATTACTCAATTATAACCACAAGTCATAATTATTTTGAAGATCAATTAACTCATAAAATAGAAGCATATTCATTCATTTATGTAATCTATTATGATTTTAGGAGGATTAATGCATATAACTATACTATCCTATCCTTCAAGATTCTATGATTAAATTTACTAGTCAGTACCTATAATTATAGACATGCATCCCAATGGATAAATTAATCTATATATGTATATGAGTACTTATGTTCTCATATATATATTTCATATATTTATGGACCTTATGTAACATATACAACATAATATATATGTTTTAATATGCAATTATTGTTCTGTCATACTAACAATATTTTTCATTCTTCTTAAGGTAACTTATACTATTTATCTTTTAATGAAAAAGCAACAAGATCCATATAGGGTCTCAACATTTCTAAAAACCCTTATTTTTGATTCACTTATTCCAACATAAAAGATATAATTCAATTAAGATCAATCTTTTCCAAAATAGTTGTCCTATCTCCCCCAATTTAAGTACTTATATAATGAATACTTTAACCCAAATTATTGAAAACAAAGTATGATACAATCAACCATTCAAACCTATACTTTGCCATTGTTTATCTATTAGAGGTTTATACTCTTTATGTGTTTCTATATGTATCAATAAAGTCAAATCTACATCTAATATTAAATCAACATACCTTGACACAGTTGTATACATATTTGAACAATGTAACCAATTTACTTGTATCCTTTTAAATTTTGACACAGTCAATTTTTTGTAATTAATACTTATAAGCTTTAAAGACTCTATATATGCTATAGGTTTATTAATGGAACTTGAACCTATGTTATAATTTAAATATGTACATAGTCCTTATACATATTTCACTTTTTTAAATTATGAATATACACATAATTTATATATAACCTCACTTTTTGTGTTATGAATACATACTTTGTCCATTTGTATATTTTCTCATAGTTTTCAAAACAAAAGTGCACAGTTCATTTATTTATTTGTTTATAGTGTCCAAGACATATTACTTTAATTTTTTCAAATATATATTCATAGTTCATGTATTAATATACACACAATACCTATGAATATAATCTATTTAAAATGATAAGAATATAGTTGACACATATATATTCACTATTTTAAATGATAAAAAACACACAATCAACATGTGTGTGTGTGTGTGTGTGTGTGTGTGTGTATTTACCCTCATTTAATAATAATCATTTATGTATATCAACCCTAATAGACTTCATAACTAAATAATTACATATAAATCCTTTGTAAAACCATCCATATATTCTCTTGGTTTTGAATGAAGAATACACATAGTCCATATATATAAATGTACCCTATTTTGAATTTCATAAGAATACACATATTACATTTATATATTCATTATTTAATGTCAAATGTACACATTCAACATATATACATGCTAAACCCAAATTGACAGTCATCTTATATATTTATATTAGATCTAATTGATAGTAAAAAATCTGTTCAAACATCTATTCAACTCAAACATTATTATTATCAAATATATACACAAGATTTATGTATTATATCTACATACTCAATATCTAGATAACCCTCTTGAATGAGTATGTATATACGATACATTTTAATTAAAAAATTCAATATTTGTATGGATATTAAACCATTTGCCCATGTTCCAATTTTCCTAAGCTAGGGAATTATGTTGTTATAGAGAATAACTTCATTTAAATCTTCAATTTAAAACACAAACAAAACTAATTTTCAATCATAAGATTTAGAGAATAATGGATTAGTTCTGTGGATGGCCAAGCCATCCACAAGGCTAAACCTACATCCTAAATAAAATAGAATCATTTTCTAAACCCCAGGAAACCAATTATTTACACATAATTCTTTAAGAAATTGAAATAATAACATCACCAACATTTTAATTTGCTTCCAATTTACAATGATATTAACTAGAAATCTCTTTTTCCTTCGCCCTTATCTTTCTCTTATCCTCTTTCATGCCATCACTTCTCTTCTCCCTCTCTCTTCTTATCATAATTTTCCTTGTCTATCTCTTACTAATTCGAGCTTGCATGTAACTTCATAGTTTGCAGTCACCATGCATAATATGAATTATTCATTTAGTAGAGACTAAAACATAGTTAAATTTCCATTAACTAAACTAAGAAAGGCTCTAATCTCTCTCTTTCTCAAACTTTACTCAAATACATTAATCATTATTTTAACCTATTATATCATTTATGAGTGATGTACATTACATGCTCGAGTATAACCTCACAAAAGTCCACTTCTAATATCATTAACAAGGATAAATATCACTTATAACTTTACCATAGTCTATGCATGCAAATTATGAATAGAATTAGTCTTTATGATATAATGCTATCATGATACTAACTTAGTAATGATAAAAACATCATGATTTTAATAATAACTAGACTAATATAATTCTATTATATTCTTTTATCCAAAATGGTAAATCAGATGTCTATTAAACCAATCACATATAACAACATAATCGTTGTGTTATTACTATGTTATATAGACTCTCTATGTCTTTTGTTATCTTCATATATTAAGGTGCATATTGATATTCTTGTATATCATATGATAACAAGCTAATGTTTTAAAAAATTTCAAAGACATTATGGTTACTCTATAGACCATAGTATCTTGATATTATTCATGCATATTTACGTTCTCGTAAACATTAAAAATCATGATTTAAATAACATAACATAATCATATTATAACATCATTTAATAAATCTACGTATAATATACATAATGCAATCACACATGATTTATTCTACATACAAGTATTAAACTAAATTAACACACATATAACTATCTAAATGTAGATAACATAAAAATGTACTAATGGTAACAAATTAAAATAATGCATATAACATGCACTATCTAGTATGGTGTGTGCATGGGTTCTAACCATTCATCTATCATCCCTTAACACCTCCATCTATGCCATATTCTTCTATGATGCTCTTCCTCTATCATGCTCTGAGGGATGTAACTCTCCTACATCCAACTCATGGTAGGAAGGTAGTTAGCTTGTAACATCACATACATACATACATACATACATATACATATACATATACATATACATATATATATATATATACATATATATACATATATATATATATATATACATATATATATATATACATATATATATATATATATATACATATATATATATATATATACATACATACATACATATATATATATATATATATATATATATATATATATATATATATATATATATATATATATATATATATATATATATATATATATATATATATATCATAAAATAATGTTGTAAAAACACATTTAACATGATCATGATGTAAATAATCTACAATATAACTAATCCATTTCAATGTAATCATGAAATCAAGTAACATGCAACTATCCCATAACAACATATGACTTACAACTTAGTTAAAAAGTAATTAATCAATTTAACAACCATAATAATCCACAAATAATTAGGTAATTTAGCTTAGTGAAAAATTGGGATGTGGCATCCTCCCCCCTAAATCTAGTCATCATCCTAATAACACTTATTCAAATAATAATTTTGAATCAAAAACATTATTTATACAAAAAACTAACATAGTATGAAACATAAAATCAAGTAAACAAGTGTGGAAATATACTGTAAAACTCATCATAGTCCTCCCAAGTTGTACTATCTTAGAGTATTGGTCCCACAAGACCTCTCACTATGATACTTCTCTATTATGCAAATGAAGTTTACGAGTGTCAATTATTCTTATTCATTTGACCAAGACAACCCAAGATCTAGAACCTACAAATCATTCAAATCCAACACATGTGAAGGATCGACTATATACTTTTTAAGATAAGATACATGGAAGAAATTATGCAATAAAGATATGGCTAGAAAAAATGAAAGGCTATATGCTACAGGATTTAATGTTTCTAAACCTTGAAGGGTCCCACATATATCAATGAAAGTCTTACTAACTTCTTGAATTTAATTAAGCTCTTCTATAGCTTAACCTATAAGAATACTTTATCACGTACTAAAAACTATCTATCTATTCTCTTTAGATCAAAAAATCTCTTATGCCTATCATTGGCCTCAACCAATATCTATCTAATTAATTTGATTTGATCTTCCATTTCTAAGAGCATCTCAGGTTCAAAGACTACCTTGTCTTCTAACTTGTCCAAACTAATTGATGTCCTACACCTCCCATTTAATGCTTCAAACGGTGACATATTTAAAGTAGATTCTTATGAGTTATTGTAATCAAACTCAACCAATGAAATATATTCCTCCCACTTATATTAGTGATCCATACAATACATATGAAGAATATCCTCTGACACCTAATTAACTCATTTAGTTTGACCATTAGTTTGTGGGTGACATGCAATATTAAAGTTAGTTACATACCCAATTATAAATGTATAGTTAACCAAAATATATAAGTCTTCCTTAGATCATGATATAAAATAATCTTCTCTAAAAATCCATGCACTCAATACAATTTTATGAATCTCTTCACAAGGGTAAGTGCATCATCTATCAAATTTATTGGTATGAAGTGTGATACCTTGGTTAGTTTATCAACTAAAACCGAGATAATATCATCCCTATTCCATGACAATGGTAAACCTTGAATAAATTCCATATTGATCACCTATCACTTCCATTCCAATATGTCATGTGGATATAACAATCCAGCTAGATGCACGTTTTCAACTTTCACTTACTAACATTACAGAAAACATGACACAAATTTGACTACATATTTATTGATTCCCTTTCAAAAATAAAGTGGTATAACCTCTACCATAAGATTAGTTACTCTTAGATGTCTTAAATATGGGGCATTATGCAGTTTTTATATCACTATTCTCCTCACAT
Organism: Torreya grandis; assembly: GCA_037957365.1. NCBI lineage: Eukaryota > Viridiplantae > Streptophyta > Pinopsida > Cupressales > Taxaceae > Torreya > Torreya grandis. The sequence goes on along the minus strand of JARHVA010002778.1, from coordinate 1,870,749 downwards.
TCTCCTGATCTGACACATACATCCTTACGTTGTATCAATGAAGACCATAATTCTCTAATATATATCCTTTATACCTAGGATTTTGAAAATTCTCAAACAATGATTTCTTGACCTAATCATAGAATTCATCTCCTGGTGAGAATTTGATCACTTGATATATAAAAGTACTCTTGATAGTATCCATAATTTCTATGTACCTTCTACAACTTAAGGTGTCATATATTCTATTTTCCTTGCCTTTAATGTAATTTATATCAAATTAATAGTAAAAAAAACTCTAACTAGTGTCTCTGATAAGCATTTATATTTGGTTGGGTGAAGATGTATTTGACTCCCAAGTTACTAGTCTTCATCTCAAATGGTTTTCCCAACAAATAATGTCCCATTTTTGTAAAACATGCATAATTGATGTAAGTTTAAGGTCATGAGGGGCATAGTTCACATCATGAGGATTAAAATTCCTTGACTCATAGGCTACCACTATACCATCCTACATAAGGACTCCTCCTATATCATCCCTATATGCATCTTTGATCACTAAAAATTGACCATTAAGATCAAGGACTCTTAATATTGGGGATAAAGTATGCCTTCTTTTCAATTATTGAAAAGCTAATTCATACTTATCTAACCAGATAAATTTTTTATTCATATATTGTAGAGAGGTAATCAGATTATCTATCTTAGAAAAATCTAGAACAAATTTCTTATAATAACCCACTAATCCCATGAAACTCCTTACCCCATCGTCATTCTTTGGTCTGGCCACTCCAGAATAGATCTTATCATAGTTGGATCAACTAAAATAACATATTATAAGATAATATGTCCTAGATATTTCATTTTATTTCCAAAAAATGCACACTTGGAAATTTTTTGTGTGTAGACACCTAAAAGTGGCCACCAATAACCTTTAACTAGGCTTTTGACCAATTTCTAGCAAATATCACAATTTGGCCTAAAGACACTAAAATGCATTAAATGATGTGAACCTATCATATAAAAGTATTGATTTTGGCCATAGTATCACTAAATGGGGCAATTCAATTTATGAGATAGCTAATTTTAATTAGATCATTTCGAGTCAAAATGACATTTTTGCACCTAGGTGCTTTGGATTGCTCTTTTCTACCAGATTTATTGCATGAGACATGTGCCCTTGATATTTTGTGTTGGAAAAATCCTAAATAGGATAACAGATCCAACACATATGACATTGATTCCTAATTCCAATCTAGTCAAATTTTGAGCCAATAATACAACATTTTAACCATTTTGATTAATTTATGCACTAATTACCAAGATTTGCATCAAAGTTGACTAATCATGCTTAAATATAATTAATTCAAATCATGAGCCTAAATAATAATTCCATGGAGATTTTTGAATATTTATTTTTAGAAATTGATATTGAATAATTATATCATTAAGTGACATCATTTTTTGGGAAGACATCTCTAGGCCATAAATGTATAAAATATCAGGATTAAGCCCTCCGATGCCTCATTAAAACCTTCCATGTCTCTTTAATGCCCCTCTATCAAAAATATTTATGAAGGCATTTATTGAATTTGGCATCCAAAATTAAATGGATTCTTATCCACAAATCTCCATCTTGAGATGGATGGCTCAGGTTCATTTTGATCATTTTGCAAAATCTATAAATAGGAGGCCTTGCCTATTGAATTTTAAGCTTAGATAGTGTAAATTTATCATGCTTAAATCATTACAAAACCATTTAAATTTAGTGTTATAATTCCAAATTATTGAGCCAATCCAAGCTAAAGCCTAAGGTGCCAAGAGGAGATGAAGGTAGCCACACTCCATTGAAGAAGATCTCTTGAAGCACAAGCTGAGCAAGCCACTTCAACAAGCTATTTAGAGCATTCAACGAAGGTGAAGAATTTCTATATCTTTTGAATTCTAGTTGTGTTTCTCATATAGTTTTATTATTATGTTCCCCCTTTAAGATAGGCTTAAGGTGTTATCATTAGTTTATTTTCTTTGGATTTTTATTTCATTCACTAACACCATACTAATCTCCCCTTATTACAATCCTATGTTCATAGATGGCATGCCCAGTGGGACTGACATATCCCATATAGTAAGAAATCATTCTTAATGGGACTAACACATCCCATATAGTAAAAAAAAAATCATTATATAGCTTTTATATCTTCATTTGGATGTTTAAAACTCTTTAAATTTGATTTTCTAACTTTGTTTTGCCATTTTTCTTTATCATGGGTTTGCACAGTAACCATTGATAGTTAGTAAAACTACTAATGGTCATTTTAAACTATCTATAATCAGGTAAAATAATTGATGATCAGGTATAACCATTGATGGTCACTATGTAGGGCAACAAGTTAATAAGCCATCTTTTGGAGCTTGGTTTGGGGTCATCCAGACTCCATTTTTTATGATTTTTTTAAAACCATGTGTTTTTTCCTAAATTTTTTAGAATATGCTATCAGTTTACCTTCAAGTTTTATAGTTTTTTAATAAAATAAAGTTGATAACCAAGTCTAATATAACATGTGTGTTTCTTGAGGTTTTATCTTCGTGTCAATAGGTGTTTACTTTTCAAAGTTATTTGCCAATCCACAAAAGAGCTTCTAAATAGGTAGTCATAATCTTGTTTTTATAGGTTGAAAAGCTAGTTTAAAAGTTAATTTTGGTATTTTTAACTAATCATAAACATTAATTTGGGGGTTTAAAAATAACTTGGTTAGGACCATGCACACTTAAAATTTGGTGCCTAAAATAAATTTTGGACATGCTAAGTCTTGAACACTTCAAACTTTAGGCTTAAAATAAACTTAGTTGATTATTGATTCATATAGTCTTTTTGGTTAAAATATTTACAAGTTTTTACATATTAAAACTAAAGGGCTAAAAAACATCACCACACATTTTGTTTAGTACTTTAAAATTGAACACACTTCAAGTTTTTTTGCAAAGTTTTTATCATTATTACCTATATTAGATTTGTTTGAGAAAATAAGGAGTTATGCATGTATGCTCTCGCATCCATCTCCTTAAGGGAACTTTTAGGATAAAAAGCACCAACTTCATTATAAAGTACCTTAGTCTAAAGGTATAAAACAGAAGTTGTGAAGGCTATCCCCAAGACCTGCATGGCTTCGGTGACCTAGAAATAACCTTTAAAGCTCTTTTACTTGGTTTTTTACTTTCATTGCATTTTGGTTTGTGAGGGGGACTTCATTACCTCCCATGAGTTATTTAAGAAATCTTTGACCTAGAGATTCACCTCCTAGCATCATCTTTAACCCCTCTTCATGGGGGGGTAATATAAATTGGGATCGCCCCACTAGGATAAGAGGTTTGAGTAGTTAAAACTTATTTTAGCATTAGGGCTAAGACCAAGATGTATGAGCATATTGGACATCACACTACACTAAGAGAGTGATGGATGTAGTGGTTATAAAATGGGATAAACCTTTTTACAACAAGCCAAGTGCCATGGACCTAATTGATGTGTTAATTCTCTTGCATTTTGACATGAAAGTCTTGTGCATCTAATCCATATAGAATGATTGAAAACCAATTAGTTTTAGTCAACCCCACTTTGCCAACTCTTGATAAGAATTTAGATGATTTACTTGTATTTTTTCATTTTATTTCTTGGTGTTTTTGAGACTAAAACTAATGTGTTTGTTTATAAACCATGTTAAAACCAATTTTTTTATACACAACTCTTTTGTTTAAAGAGGCATTATTCTAACCATTTTACACCACACTTATGCCTTGAAATTTTTGCTAAACATGTTTGTGTGTATGTGTTAATTATTTGAGATGGGTACCATTATGTTGCCTACATCATTATCAAGTTTGTGTCTTTGAGTCTTTAAAACATAAAATTGACCACATCATTAGAGCATGCTTACACTATTAAGCTACTCATTTTGTTTTAAGACTTTGTTTGACCTTGTATTAAAAACCATTATTTCAAACCAACCAAAACCATGTAGTATATGCCATTTAGACCTTGTTTATGCACCATCATGATGTCCAATATTATCTATCTTGTTTAGTCAAATCATATTATTCAATATTGAGTTTTCAATTAACTTTGTCAAGTTTGGATTCAAATATTGATTAATTTCTATTGAAGCCTCAATTTGTGGGCTTGATACACAAATATTTATCTTTTAGGTTGCATAAATTTGGTTAATTGATTACCCAAACTTGATGACTATTTATTCTTTATTTGTTTAATGCCTATCCTCATCATTGTTTGTGCTTTTATTTGGGATAACATAGTATTTCTCTAAAATCCTTTTTCCTTATGGCTTATGCCAACTGATCATGTTTATTTTTGAATTTGTGTGTCGAGTCTATGTAGAAGTTATTTTCAAACTTGTTAGATTAAATAAAATTCACATCAATCCTTTGTTTCAAGCCTATATTTTAACATCGTTTGGCTAAAAGTCATAGTACAGCCTGTTTGAGCCTAGCTTTTGACTTTGCATTTGGATAAAAGACCTAGTAACTCTTTTCCCTTTCCTAGTTTAAACCTTTTTTTGAGCACTTTGGCCTAGACCTTTGACATGATAGTTTTTATTCAGATTATTGAACTTTTGTGTGTATGACATTTGACATTATAATATTTTATTCCAAGTTTTATCAAAAACCATTTTAGAGATACAAATCCATTTTTAGGACATTTTGGAGATACATCTCCACCTTTGACCAAGTTAGACCAAATTTGAACCTTTTGTCCTTTAGGCATTATTTTTAATGTTTTCAAAACTCTAAGCATTTTTTTTATATATTTTATCATTTATGTGGATATGTCTAGCTACACTTATGGTGGAGTCATGTACAATCCAAGTTATGATAGAATGGTCATAAAAAATTAGATTAGAAACCCCTACAGAGATAGATTTTCTAAGGAGTTGTATTATTATCCATATAATACTCCATATGGGGAACATATTCAAAATCCACAAAATCCAAATCAAGTTATAGATTGGGATGATATGGTTTATGAGGAGGACTTGGATGCTTTGGCTTATGTGAGTAATTAGGCTCCACCACATCATACCATTTCTATTCCAGGACCACAACATCATACCATTACCATACCAAGACCTCACACTTTGGATTGTGTGAGAAACCATGCTCCACAACACCCCAAAGTTTTCCTTTCAAGACCTCATCCTTTGGCTTGTACAAGAAACTAAGATCCATAATGACCCTTCATCATTGTAGGACCTAGTCCTTTGGCTTATGTGAACAACCAAGCTCCATGACATCCTTTTATTATATAATAATTGTCTATTTCTAACCCTCCTTCAAACTATATGAGCTACCAATCTCCATAATATCCAAGGAATACCATCACTATTCTAGGACCTCATCTTTTGGCTCATGTGAGAAATCAATCTCCATAATGCCCTACCATAATATAACTGTATCTTATTCTTTGTCTAGTACCAATTTCATCAATGCCTCAACCAAGCCAATCATTAAAAGACCAAGATGTGTTAAAAATTGGTATCTTCCAACTCATTGGAATCCAAGGCCAAGAGAAGAAACCAATTCAATATTATTTTATCAAACCCACCATTTATGATAAGTCAACCTATGATGGATCACCTTTTAATCCTATACCTATTATCAAGGAGCCTAACTATGATGAGCTAGTCTTAACTGAGTCACTTCTTAATGACTATAACCACCTTTGGGAAAATAATTACCTCAACCATATGCATATTTTTTAAGATCTTCTTATTGATAATCTAGTCTCTAAGGATTTGTCTCTTGACCTTTTTCCCATCATTGAGGAGTCTCACTTTGATAAACTAGTCTTATGGAGCCCATTATGCCATTATAGGCCATTGCTTTTCCAATATCAAATATTCAACAAGTCATCATTGTAATAGAGTACCTATTAGATGAAGAATTAAAGTTAAATTTAGGTTATATTCTTGAATCAACATTAGATTTAACATCATAATTAGAATCAACATCAGTCTTGGCATTTGATTTAGAGTCCATTAAGTCAGAATCAAATTTAGAATCAAATTACATTCATGGTTATTATAATATTGGTTATGCATCCCTAGAAAATTAATTTTAATACATTTTTGAGGATGAGTAATTTAGCGTCGACACAAGTTATCCTAGTATTTTTTACAAGAATTGTGTTTCCAACCCCCATTCCACCACCATTACCACCACTCATCATAGCCATATTATTGACATTCCATCTCCCACAAGTGTTGATTGGGGCCAATAAAATTAGACCTTATTGAATTGTATCCATGGTGACATAGCAATTAAAGATCAAGGAGGCCAAGACCACACTCATGTAGAAGAACACTCTCCTAGTGAAACCTTTTTAGAGGTGCTAGGGGACAATCGAAGTTCAAACTCAACATCTTATAGTGAAACTTTTTTAGAAGCACTAGAAGAAAATCAAATTCAAAAGCCAAAATTCATTAGTGAAACATTCTTGGAGGCACTATGGGACAATCAAGACAACTTCATTGGTGAAAACCTCATCAAAGCACTAAAAGTTGAGCACAAAAGTTATTCACTACTTAATGAAGACATTATTCAAGATCAAATCAAAATAACTTCCAATTTATAGTCTAATCAATTGGTGGCTACTCTCAAGATAAAAATAAAATAAAATATAGGGGTATTATTGAGAGCATATTAATAAGTATTTGGCCCCACCACATCCAAATTTATGTTGAATCCAAAATTAGCAACATTGTGTGTGCTTAAAAATCTTGATCTTCATTTATTTCCCCACCATTACACATTCCATTATCCTCCATCATTACATTTCCAAATAAAACCTATCACCCAAAATTTATCCATATTTACCATCCTTGGATACACTTTCATTTGTAGTGGCTATAAAGATACCTTATCTTAACACTTGAATGAATAAAAATCAATGACCAATGAAGATAACAATGACATCATTAGCATCCAAATCTGTAGTCAGTTCTTGATAGAGTAGCTATTCAAATGAGGTGTGGGATAGAAATTAACATGATTGATTATTATTTTTAAATAATTTTTTGATCAGGGCATGCATCTCCACTTTAGTAGGAATAACAGAATCATATGCCATCTACCATACCCAAGCCAAACACATCAAAAACCAATAACCATCATCATCCACAAACATGTACCATGTCATTTTTATTTTCCATTTCAAATTGCCATATCTATTTACCATTTTCACATATCCTACCATTCACCCCATCACTTGGGGGTAACCCTCTTACCATTTTTTCCAGTCTATCAAAACCATTAGTATCCTAGAGTAAGACCATTTTATTTTACCATATCATTCCTATTTAAACTAAAGCCTATTTTTAGTCATCCTATCTAATCCTATTTTGATCTTGGTTAATTTTATTCTTACCACACTTTTTATGAGGGGATTTTGATAAAGTTTCAATAATAAATCAAATCCATGATTACAATGATAGTCTATGAAATTAACATGATAGTTGATCTGGAAATTATCTTTCATCTTTTGTCTTATATCAAATTTGTTTATGTGAGCCTGATTATAACTACCTATGGGTAAATCAGTGTCCCACCAATATTTTTAATAATTATAACCATCTATGGGAAAATTAGTATCATTGATATGATCCATTGTATCGTAGTTATAATCACCTTTGGGCAAACTAGGGGCAAAATTTATTTATCATACATTTCCACATCACCTTGTAATTGCTATTTTTATTTGGATAGCCATTTTCCAGATTTGAGAACTTATTAGGACCTAGTTGGTTTTTTCTCACCTTTTGTGTGGATGGAATTATTGTGACTTGAGGTGATGTCAAGACTATGTGGGCCATGCTCAATTCATGTTGAGGTCACCTCATCCCACTTTTCCATACATTCTCACTATTTTGTGAGCAATTTGAATTTAAACCAAACACTCTCACTATTTATGAATAGGTATCTTGTCATTCTCTAACAAGTTGAGATACCTCAAAATGCCAAAAACATATAAAATATTTCAAAAATCCAAAAATGTTTGTCTTATCTAAGCTTAGTTAGTTATCCTTGATGCAACCTAATGGGGCAAAGTAATTATTAGGATGATTTCTTTTGATTTTATTTTCAAGTTTTTTGTTTGTTTGTTTATTTTAGGTTGTTTTTTTATTTGTGTACTTTTTGTGTGTTTCTTTGTTTGTTTGTCTACTTTCCTGTTTGTTTTTCTTTCAACACTATTGCCTTGATTCAGTCTATGTGCATTCATTGGGTGATTTTTACGTATTTATACTTTAATCCATCCATATTCATACACCAACATTAACATCATGGTTTTTATCATTGGTGCATTCTTTTTGAGTGTTTATTGTATCAAGATTCAGTCCTTATGTATATTTTGGCCCATTCCTTATGGTGTTCTATCATGATGACTATCATCACATGCTATAACAAAAATCAGCTTTAAGAAGGTCTACAATCAATGGAGCCACAAAAGTTTCTCCTTAGTACCTTGGAAAATCCTTCCAACCATCTAGATAAAGTTAACTCATTGACCATTCTAGTTGTATTATTGATAATAAGGATGAGCATCTTCTCATTGATAGGTATAACTAAATCATTTCTAATGATCATTCTTATTCTTCTATCCATCCCTTTCATCATTTTGTGCATCCTTGTATGCCTGAATATTTGTGGATTCTTTATTCATTAAAGTGTCACATCTACATTTGCACCCACTCATATTTAATTTATGCAATAGATTATATCCTTGAGTTATGTTTTTTAATCTATCCTAACTAGGTCATTACCATATCAAACATCATCTTTATCCAATCCATGTCCTCTTAATGATTATAACCACATATGAACAAATCAATAATTCAACTTTTATTCTTAATTATAACTACCTTTGGGAAAATTAGTACCTTTTTTAATCAATAATGCAATCATTTTCTCATTTGGATTAATCTCAACCATGGGTTAATTCCACCTTTCTTCTTGATTCTTTAAAAGGAACCATCCATACACATATGTGATGGCCACTCCCTCAAGGGGGCATCATCATAAGCTTTTCAAACACCATTTGGAGATTTTTATTCAATCATCATTTTCTTTTTGGCATACAAGACTTTAATTATTATTTGAGAATAAATTATTATTCCTATGGTTTGAAACATCTTCCCAAATAGGGGTGAACTGTAGACACATAAAGTGGCCACTAATAACCTTCAACCAAGCTTTTGACCAATTTTTACCAAATACCATAATTTAGCCTAAAAGAACTAAAATGCATTAAATAATGTGAACCTATCATATACATGTGCCAATTTTGCCTAGAGTATCACTAAATGGGGCAATGCAATTTATTAGATATCTAACTTTGATTAGATCATTTCGAGTCAAAATGACATTTTTGTACCTGGGTGCTCTGGATTGCTTTTTTCTACCAAATTTTTTACATGAGACATGTGCCCTTATTATTTTGTTTTGGAAACATCCTAAATGGGATAAAAGATCCAACACATATAAAATCACTTGCTAATTCCAATCTAGTCAAAATTTGAGCCAACAATATGACATTTTGACTAATTTGATTAATTTGTGCACCAATTGGCAAGATTTGCATCAAAGTTGACTAATAATGATTAAATATAATTAATTAAAATCATGAGACTAATTAAGAATTCCATGGATCTTTTGAATATTTATTTTTAGAAATTTATATTTAATAACTACATCAAGTGACATCATTTTTTGGGAAGACACCCCTGGGCCATAAATGTATAAAATATCAAGATTAAGCCCTCCCATACCTCATTAAGACATTCCATGCCTCTTTAATGCCTCTCTATCCTAAATATTTATGACATAATTTATTGAATTTGGCCTCTAAAATTTAATGGATTCTTAGCCACACATCTCTATTTTGAGATGGATGGCTCAGGTTCATTATGATCATTTTGCAAAATCTATAAATAAGAGGTCTTGCCTATTGAATTTTAAGCTTGGATAGTGTAATTTTTTAATGTTTAAATCATTTTAAAACCATTTAAATTTAGTTTTATAATTCCAAATTGTTGAGAAAATCCAATCTAAATCTTAAGGTGCCAAGAGGAGATGAAGGTAGCCACACTCCATTGAAAAAGATCTCTTGAAGCACAAGCCAAGCATGCCACTTCAACAAGATATTTGGAGCATCCAAAGAAGGTGAAGGATTTCTTTATATTTTGAATTATAGTTGTATTTCTCATTTATTTTTGTTATTATGTTCCCCTCTTGAGATAGGCTTAATGTGTTAGCATTAGTATGTTTTGTTTGGATTTTGATTTCATTCACTAACACCATACTAATCTCCCCTTATTGTAATCCTATGTTCACATGTTGTACATATTATGCTTTTAAAAATGTTACAAAAATAGTTATAGATTTTGAAGATGCTCTTTTTCATCCTTATAATATATAATAATCTCATCTAAAAATACCAAAAAATATGATCTAGATAAACTCTAAATACACTATTCATGAGATTTATGAATGCTAAAAGTGTATTCATCAACCCAAATGGTAACACTATAAATATGTAGTGCCCATATCAAGTTATAAATGTTATATTTGTAATATCCCCAACTTTTATCCTTAACATATGATATCTTGTTCTAAGATCAATCTTATAAAATACCATTAATCCTTGCATCTGATAAAAAAGATCATCTATTCAAGGTAACAGATACTTGTTTTTAATAGTTATTTTATATGAAATTCTATAAGAAATGAAAAATCAAATATTACCAAATTTATTATTGATGAAGATAACTTGTGCACCCCATGGTGACACACTTGGTTTGATCTACCCTTTATATAATAATTCCTAGAGGTGTGCCTTCTATTCAACTAATTCAACAGTTTTCATTCTATACGGTGCCTTAGACTGAGGTTCCAATCTCGGTATGATATAAATAGAGAAATAAAACTCCCATTTAGTATGTAATCTTGGTAATTATTCTGGAAACACAACATGAAAATTGTTAAGGAAAGGGTAGTCTTCAATTGATGGTTCCTTAGTTTCTTCCATTTCATTTATCTTGATGATAAATGCTTGGCATCTTTTTCCTTGGACCTTCCTAAGTTTCATTGTAGAAATCTACCTAAACCTTAAATCCCCTTTATTTCCCTGACTTAGTATCTAATTTCCAAAATTATATATACATTTAATCTTCTTCATATAGTAGTCAACCTTGGCCTTATGCTTTGAAATCTAGTTGAATCTTAGGATCACATCATATGACCCTAGTAGTAATGCATAAAGATCCACTATTATTGTGAATTTAGGCAATCTAATCTCTAATTAAACTAAACACTTATCCATTTTGACTTTAGAATCATTCCCATATTATACTAACCATGTATTTTCCATTACTCTAACTTTTATTAATAACTTATCTAGATTTATAAGAGCTATAAAATATTCTATAGCCCTTGTATTTATCAAAATGGAAATTGGATGATCAAATAAAGTACCTTATAGTTCTATGGGTGAAGCTTGGAATTTGACTTGATGATTATCAACTATCACATGAATACATTGATGAAAATTTCCTTACTAAGGATTAAATCTTTTGTTCCTCGATTTGTCCTAGGTACATTCACTCATAAAATGGTCACCTCCATAGATAAAGCAACCTCTAAGTGGCCCCTTATTGTTGGACTATTGGTTTCCCTTAAAACTAAATTTGAAACCATTACCCAATTTTTTATTACCTAAACACTATTGAATCTAGTATTCTAAATCTTGAATATAATTTTGGAGTCTCCAATCCTCTGCTTCCAATTCTTCTTTTTGAAAGTTGGCTTAGAACTTTTAAATTTTTTCTTAAACTTATCTATGATATGAGCAAGAGATTTTAACTTATATTCCTATTTGACTAGCTTCTCAAATATTTGGTCCATGGTATATGGTCCATGAATATCCACCTTTTCACCAATTGGTGGTTTTAATCCCATGATGAACTTCCTAATCCTGAACCTCTCATTTGCTTGATACTAAGGTATATATTTAAAAAGATTTGTAAACTATTCCTAATACTCATTCAATGATAATTCTCCATTCTTTATATTTTAAAAATATGTAAGATTTTGATCAAAATATAATTATGGAAGCCACTATGATATGAATAGTGTCATAAACTGCTCCCATGTAGTAGTGGTTGAATTAAGATTCATTTCCAAATTCTTATTGGTGCACCACATAGTTTATTCTCCAACTAACTAGTATGCTCCCCAAATGGCTTTGGTGACCTCAGAGTAGTTTAAAATCTTGAAATACTTCTCCATATTAGTCAACCATGATTCATATCTATCTTCCATAATGGTTTTATCAAACTTAAGTGGATTCACCTTTTTCATATCCCTTACCTATATTGTATCCACACATGTTCTTACATCCTAAGGTACTTCCTCATGTATTTGGTCTTGAGGAATTTATTACTCAAAAGGATGATATTTAGGCACATATTGATGGGATTCCTCATCATGTCCATGAATTTACTATTCCAAGATTATAATTTGATCCCTAGTCTCATTCATCGCTGCAAGAATATGATCCAACTTTACTACTTGCTCAATAAAAAATTGGTTAGGGACAAATGGAGGGTTATTATAATTGACATTTGAAGGAAACTATTTATATGATATTAATCTCACCATTATCCTTTATATTAACATAAGGATATGAAAATTTTAGTTAACTCATTAAGTCTTAGAGTTTGAGCCACAACTCTGATACCCTAACGTAAAATCCCCATTCAAATTTACTAGAATAATGTAATATTTAAAAAAATCATATTCCATGTACTATTTAATTATATTACACCATAATAATATAATTAGTGATCTTAATAAACATACTAAGTATGTTAAACATAAAGTAAACATGTAACATCTAATAGTTATTGATCACTAGCATCGCATGATACAAATAAAATTACTTATAGAAAGTAATTACATAAAAATCCAACCATGGTTGGTACAATAATATAACCACTATTATCAATGTAAAATGAGTAATTAATTATATATCCATCTGGCATAATGTTTCAATAAATAAAAAATAAGATACAAAACTCCATGGATCATGAGTCTCATGAACTTTAGCATCTCTTATAATCTTAAGTGGAATCTCTAATAAGTAATATTGAGGGGAGGGAGATATTCATTCAATCACTTTTCCACAAAAAACATAGACCATCGATCC